>VMDO01008652.1:14785-82599 GCA_007922755.1 Pedetes capensis
AAGAGATAGGGTGAAAGTATACAGCCCTGACGCACACCTTTCTCAACTTTAAACCACTCAGTGTTTCCTTGTTCTATTCGAACAACTGCCTCCTGGTTCATGTACAGATTTCTCATGAGCACAATTAGGTGTTCTGGTATTCCCATTTTCCGAAGTGTTATCCATAATTTATTATGATCCACACAATCAAATGCTTTTGTGTAGTCAATAAAACATAGATAGACATCTTTCTGATATTCTCTGCTTTCAGCTAATATCCACCTGACATCAGAAATGATGTCCCTGGTTCCCCGCCCTCTTCTGAATCCCGCTTGATTTTCCGGTAATTCCCTGTCTATGTACTGCTGTAGTCGCTTCTGAATGATCTTTAGTCAAATTTTGCTGGTGTGTGATATTAATGATATTGTCCGATAGTTTGCACAGTCAGTTGGCTCCCCTTTTTTGGGAATAAGCACAAATATGGATCTCTTCCAGTCAGTTGGCCAAGTAGCTGTTTTCCAAATATGTTGGTAAAAACATGTTAACACCTCCAGTGCTGCATGTGTTTGTTGAAACATCTCTATTGGTATCCCATCAATTCCTGGAGCCTTGTGTTTTGCCATTTCTTTCAAGGCAGCTTCCACTTCATCCTTCAACACCATTGGTTCCTGCTCATATGCAACCTCAGGCCTCTTTAGAATATTTTTTTTATCCCCATTGATGTGTGTGACCCATGATCAAGTGTCTCTCTTATAGGAAACTTGTTTATACTGACATTCATCCCTGTAGCTCTTGTCTTACCTTTATCCAGTCTATTTCTACCAAGGCATTGATTCACTAGGACATCTCTGACTGAAAGGAGAGGTGGGTTTGGGCGATTGGTTAGGGAGACACAGAGGAGGCAACACACTAAAGTGCATGAAATAAGAGAAGCAGATCCCAGAGACAAGAGGGAGTGTTGTATTCTTCACCTGGCCATCAAGAAGCATGGGGACATCCGGAACATGGGTGCTAATCCAGCAGGTGGGGAATGAGAGAGTGAAAGAGTGAGGGATTTTGGGGCCAAAGACATAATTGGGGTCCAGAGTGAGACCCAAGCAGATTTCCATTAGAGAGTTCTAATTGGTGGGTTTAGAGCAAGAAAGCATGAGCTCCATGGAGTTTGCTGTGATTTAGAGGTGATGTACGGTGTCAGTGGGTCGAGTCAGATACCATGTATCTAGCTGTTCTGTCGGGGTTCGGCTCAGGCCCGGCAGAGGTTAGAACCTTGCCCTGACACCAAGTGGGTATTGAGGACCCACTGGACTCGGTTGGTGTAATGACCTGAGGTGCCAAAGCAGGACCTTGGGAGACCTTCTATAAGAAACAGGAAGGGAAGGTTTATTGGGTTACTCCCCAAGTGGGGTGCAACCAGGAAGCAGCTCCTAACAAGTGCTACAGTGCTGGCTGTAAGCCTGCAGCATGGAATGCTGCAGGCTGAGTGCTGGAACAGCTCAGCCTTAAAAGCACAGCTACAGGTAGCCGGTGTTCCACTGGGCTGGAGGTCGGTTGGTCTTGACTCTTGCAGCTCACCTTCTCTGCCTCCCTCCTTCCCAAGGATGGGAAGAATTGGGAGGCTCTTTGTGGCTTGCCTGTAGCCTTTGGTGCTTTGCGGCCCCTGGTCTTGACACATAGGCTTGCTTGGAGATCTTCTGCTCGAGTGGGGAGCAGTGGATCAAGGTGATGGGGTCTAGGTAGCAGTTGAGGGACGGTGAGAGATGAAGGGTGAAGGGGGTCCGGGAGCCCTGCTTATATAGGGTCCCAGAGGGGGGCGTGTGCTGGGGTTAGCCAATCAGGGCACATTCCTGACAGGTACAGCAGGTGAACTGTCATACCTGCCAGGTAGGGGCAGTTATTTAACTGAGATGCCAAGGATAGCCAATCAGGAATAAGGTAGTTGAGGCTGGTCAGGCTGGTCAGGGGCCATCTTTGCTCACTCGATGGGAGGGGTAGGTGTGAGTGAGTGGGATGTGGGGTCACCTAGGGGTCAGTCCCTCAGGCTAATATGAGGGACCCTAGTTATGGGGTAGATTTAAAAAATCCCCAACAGCTGTTCTACATAATTCTTGGGCCATCCATGACTTGAGATTATTGACAGCACTTTGATTTTTGATCCTTAGAAATTAAACTCTGTATGTGTGTGCATGTATGTTTGTGTTTGTGTTATAACCAGTGTCATCACATAAAAATTATCAGTGTATGGGCTAGGAGTGTAGCTCAGTGGTAGAATACTTGCCCAGCATGATTGAGGCCCTGGGTTCCATCTCTAGCATAATAAATAAATTAATTAATTAAATAAAAATAAAAATAAATTACTTCACTGAAATCAGTGTGGTTAAAGAGCCAACCAGAAAGAAAAACGTCTTAGCTGCAAATTCTCTAAAACTGTCGAGATTCTTTGTTTTGGTTTTCTCTAATTACCTTTGGAAAAATTGATGACTTGGTTTTGACATTGTGTTTGTTTGTACTTATTTTTGTCTCATTTTGCTGGTCAGCTGTTTATAGCTTCTGTAATTATTATAAATTTCATTCATTTATCAAAAAGATGACTTAGATCCAAGTTAAAAAATTCAAGGTATTTGGTCTCAGGGTTTTTCTCAGCCATTCTTTGTGCTCACTGCTTTCTCTTTTCTAATGGTCATCTGTCTGCATAATGATAACCCATATCCTGACTTGATCATCTTGAATACCATCTCCATTGAGGCTTTTGACATGGGCATGTATGTGACACACACTTCTTCCTTCACTTCACAGCTTTAGATGAGTCAGCTTTCAATTGACAAGATGGCTGCCAGCCACATTTTTCTTTTAATAGGCATACTTTTTCAAATCTCAAGGGCATGGCTTTTTTCAGCAACAACTACTTTTGTGCAGACTTAATCATAACACAGAGACTTCTAAGGATCAACATACATGGGTCCAGAATGAATCTAATTATGTAGGTATGGTAGCATATATTTAACCCAATTTTAAAATAGTTAACCATGAGCATTAGAAATATAACTCTGGGAAATATGCCCATAATAGTCTAGAAAATATATATCTTTACATTTGCAAGTATAATTTCTCATTTAAAATAAAAAAAAAACTAACATCATAACTTATCTCATACCAGGTCATAAATTAAATGTAAGCCTGTCCTTGATATTATAGACACTTGGGCAGAAGCTCTTATCGTTATGTTGCTTTCCCTTTAAACTCTGTATACCAGACATGATCACCAGGCTATGTGACCTGAAGCTTTACAATTTAAGTCTTGCTGCAGGAATAGATGGCAGAAGTATCCAGGATGATGAAGAAGAATGGATAATGTACTGGCACATTGTCACCACTCAGGCATGCCCCCATCATGAATACAATGATGCCTCCCCAAATCTCAAAAAGAACCTATTAATACTAGACTCTACCCACCTTCTGTTGCTTTTGTAGCTTTTGCCTCTGTGTTCCTGTTGGGCCATGTAGTCCTCTCTGCACCTGAAGTTGTTCAGATTTTCTACTCAAACTTCTCCAGATGCTCTTGATTTTTGGTCTCAGCACAGATACAGTCCACCTCTTCAGTGGAAACCAGCTTTGGATGAGAAGGAGGCATTGAGAGGAAAGGAAGTGAATTTCTTCAACTGGTAGAAGAGTATGCAGTAGGGAAAGCAATTCATTGCTTTCTTTGCAGTGAGTTGGTGAATTCATTCTTCTTTCAACAAATATGTAATCTGCACTATATGCAGAGCACAATGTGAGGAACTGGATATTATGATGAGCAAAGGGAAGTCCTTGTTCTTATAAAGCTTAGAGTATAGAGAAAAATACCTAAATCACAAACAAATATAGATGTTAATTTTTTTTTTAGCAAAAGCCCAAACTAAGTGCAGGGATAGAAAATTACACTGGAAAAGCTATTTAGAGAGTTTGCTCAAAGAAAATTCTAAGAGATAGCAACATTTAAGGAGAGACTTGGAAAATAGAAGTTAACCTTGTGAAGACCAAGAGGAAGGGAATGCCAGGAAGAGAAGACAGTATATGCAAGGGTTCTTCTGTGGTCTTTTTATGCAGCATTGTATGTATGTTTGGGGAACTGAAAGAATTCTAGAGAAAAGTAAGCAAGTAGGGTAACGGATGAGACAAACTAGGGCTTTAATCTTAGAGCCCTTACATGCCTTTGAGTTTTTGTGAGGCTTGGATGAGAAGCCCATAAAGCACTTCAAAGGGAGAACGGTGATCCAATGTGGTGTCACAAATAAGCTAGAGGGAGGTAAGAGAACTGTCAGGAGACAGTTGTGGGAGATGAGACAAAACCTAAGTGGTGGTTTGGACTCTGCAGGTGGAAACAGAGATGGAACAAGTGAGAATTTAGTTGTGAAGTTTTGGAAGCAATGAAAGTAAATAGGGACTTCTGCACCAAGCTAATGGGAGGAGGCTTCAAATCACATGTATAATCTCTAGTGTACTCAGTGTTCATTGAATCATAGTGGTAAGCATGCATACAAATGTAATTAAAAAGTCATATGTAGGTAAAAATTTCAGAAATTGCAATTGTATTACTTTAGGTATTTTATATAAAACTCCAAATCTTGAAGGTGAAAAGATTTTGACAAGGAAAATTGAATAATAATTGAAATCATATTATAAATTTTCATTTTAAATAAGTTTATTTTGTGATATTTTTCCCTATGATGTTCTGTTGAGACATATGATTTAATAGTTTTGTAGGTATTTGGAAATAAATATTTCAAAATATATACTAGATAAAAATATTGGTCCTTTAAAACATTCTACTGAGTAAAATCTAGTCAAGAAGAAATCTAATGCATTTTTCATATGCAAAGGCTCTTTTAGCCATATATTTTATTATAAGTGAAGGTACATTTCAATAGTAGGCCTTCTCTGTACTATTTTTCATCATATGATCATATCAAAATTGTGATGAATTGTTTTTTTTTTTTTTGCTTAGTTTTTCCATGAACAATAAGATATTTTGTCATAGCCTATTTGTAGCGGAGATCAGCACCAAGTTTGTATTGGTATAAGAAAAAGTTCAATTAAAAATATGTTTTTGCCTTTTAGAATAAAATCAGTACAGCGAATAACTCAAAAATAGAGAACACTAGGAACACTGACATTTCCAATTCATGGTTATGATTAGGAAGTGACAACTTTTTAAAAATGTGTTTTTTGTAGTCTTCTTTCTCTTTATGTGATTTGCTGGCTAATGCAAGCCATCCTATGTCAATTCACAAAGTCTTCCAAAGCCACTTGTTCTGCTGTAACTATTTTAATGATAATGTTGTGTTTATCACTTTCTGAATGTTCAGAGTAGAAGATGTCTTCTTCAATTTCTTGGATATTAAGAATTTAGTTGTAAGAGAATTGCAGTAGTTTTATATGAGTTATGTTTTAAAGAACTTGACTAATCCTCATTTACTTTCACCAACTAGCCGTTTTGACTGGGTGAGGTCCTCTGTTAATGATGCTCTGAGAAGTTCCTGCACAGGTGACCCTGATTTTAGAGGGCTTTGCCCCTTGTACCATCTTGTATTCCTTATTTCTGTGCATAAAGAATGTTTAGGCCGAATGTAATTTTTTTCCTCCTGTACAGAGCATCTTCTTTGAATCCTAGACTTTGTTCTCTTGTTGATTCTATCACGAAGTATAAACGTCACTGTTAAGCCCTGAGTGCAGGGCTGGCCTCAAGTGCCAGTTCAGTGGTTCTCCATCCCTCCTTCTCTCCTGACCCAATCTTAGACAAAATGATATCTTTCCATAGGAAAAAAAATTAAAAAAAAAATATCCTGAAGAAACTAAGGTTGTACAAATCCACACAGACTTTTGGCTGAATTTATTTAGTGGCAACTTTACATCAAGTTACATGAGATGGGCAACAACTGAGATTTGAAGATGCATCCACTTGGCCTGCACATGGAAGACAAAGCAAGAACCACATTAGTGACCAGCCCTTGAGTTGCTTAGAAGGTCAAAGGTGGATCCAGGTCTAGAGTCTAGGAGTCTGGATTTTTAGTGTAAGATGAATTCAGAATATGTAGAAGATATGCATTATAAATGCAGTAGTTTGATGTGTCTGTCAAAAGCCCATGTTTTGGAAACCAAACTGAGTTATCAAATGTATGTTAGTTGTCTTTTCAGGTGGAATGTTTAGGAGTTAATTGGGATTAGAACATGTCATAAGGGTGGGGCCCCCAGGATGGCATCAGTGGCTTTATGAGGAGAAAAAGGGAGACTTGAGTCAGAATACTTTCTCTTTCTCACCATCAGGATGCCCTCCATTATATTAGGATGCACCAAAACCCTTACCAAATACTAAGCAGATGCTAGTGCCATGCTCTTGGACTTCTCAGCCTTCAAAACTGTGAGGAAAATAAACTTTTATTCTTTATAAATTATCTGGTCTCAGATATTTTGTTATAAAATAGAAACTTGACTAAGACATAATCAAGGAGAACAATATTTCAGTTTTTTTCAAAGAGTAATAGAGAAATTCTAGCTTTAAGGGTTAGAGGCATACATTTTCAGTACTCTGGTACTCACTCGCTGAGTAACCTTGGCCCTACTATTTTACCTTCCTAGATCTTAGTTTTCTTACCTGGATAATAGGGAAAAAGTTATTATTAGTTATTTCATCAGAGACTTTTGAGGATAAAATGAGAAATATACATGAGAGTTATGTGCTGTATAAAATACTATATAAATACTATTCACCTATTGATCTAAAGTAGCAATGAAAAATTCTCTAGATTCTTATGTCATCCATTTAACCAATGTTTACCTAGCTCTTAAGTGTACTCATCTTGGAACAACTTGAAAATATTTGGCCAATCCAGTAAGAGTGTAGGTTGCATCTTTTTGTTGCTATGTGTTCCTTACCGAAAGGAGTGATGTAAAAACACATAGGAGCACCTTTTAAAAAACATAGGTACCATTTCATACTACCCCATTGTGAATAACATGCTCTGCACTACACATGGGGAGTGAGGCTAGAAAATGTGTATTTGGAAATTTTTCCAAGCAATTCTCACATTCGCTCCTGATTTAGAATCATTACATACCACTGGTATGCTCAATAAAAATGAAGATTAACCAGGATGAGTGATAATTCTGTAAGTCAAAGTTAATATGAATATCACTGAATTGGACTTCTCTTTTAAAGCTCATGTACATAAAATGCAAAGGGAAATTAATACTGCAATATTATTATCAGAAATTTGCTGAGTCTCAAGGCCCAGCCTAGTTACTGTATGAATTGCTATTTCCTCTGCAATTCTACAGAGTCATTTGTTCAGAATAAGAAGGCTCTGCCTGTGCCAAGAAAATAGATGGTTGTTGTGCAAAAGCAGGAAGCTTATAGCCAAAGGAGAATCTGCACCCACTGGTTACTCGTGCACTGCTATTAGAAGGAAAATACTAAGTAAAAAGAAAGGTCATGCCCTGAACCTTGGCTAATGTATGTAGGGTATTAATATTTATTTAGTGAAAAATGGTAATGGCAGATAAATGAATGTACTCATCTATTATGAATGTAGCAAATATTAAACATTGCAAATGTGTCAACTACCTTCAATTACTTTAGATAGCATTACTAGTAATGGTTGATTGAGGTCATTGGGTAGACAAATGCAAAGGGTAAAAGGCTGAAGCAGACCTTTTAAGTCTTACCTAGCATCTTGTAACATTGACTTCCATCATTTCGAAGTGACCCATATATATATAGCATATGTTTTAACATTCATTAACTTTTACTTTGTCATTCAATATTAGAAACATTAACAATTAAGCAGATGTAACTTAGTTGAGCTGAGAGACAACTAGACATATAATTGTAACACAGTGTGATAATAAAACTGTGAAAAAGCTTACAAGTTGCTGTGAAAGCCCAGAGAAATGGCATCCAGCTCAAAAACCGAGGTCAGGAAAACTTGTTAGTGCCAATAATAATTGATATTTTATCATACTTCTTTTGTCACTTTATATATACTGTTATGTATACTGTCTTATTTTTCTCTAATTATATAAAATATACGTTTTGAATACAACCTATGTTCCAAGTACCGTACAAAATTAAAAAGTGAAGAAAGGAAACCCACAAAATAATATAAAATATAAGATCTGTTTTCAAGTAACTGATAATATAATTGTAGAAGATGAAAGATGATTGGATGGATAGATAGATGCATGTCTGTGGCTAGGTAGGGAGATATAAAAGATACCTTACTATACAAGTAAATAATGTCAAGTGAATTACTTTAAAAATGAAAACAAGGTTTCTGCAAGGGGGAGTGTGTGTGTGTGTGTGTGTGTGTGTGCTTGAGCATGTGCACATGTATACACATATATACTTTATGTGTGTAAACTTTATATATATGCGTATATACACACACAGGGTGCCAAAATGTGTACACATTAGCTGTATTAAAATTGAAATATTCAATATAAACCCATAACAAAAAATGAATATAAATCATGTCTGACTTCTGAAACTACATTATATTACACATTGCTGCTGCAACATAACCATAATAATTCCATAACCATAATAATAACCATAATCCAATTCAACTTCAAAATGTGATAGATAACATCTCTTAAAATGTGTTTACTTTTTTGGCACCTTCTGTATATATGTAAACTGTCATTAAAAATGAATTGTAATTAGATTTTTTAAAAAACAAGAGATCAGGGAATCCCAGGTTAAGTAATTTACTTGAGTAAAAGTTCAGAAGTTAGAATGAGGCAGTGAGACAAAGGACCTTTGGATGTGTAGTCTGGCTTGAAAAACATATGTGGCAAAGAAGTTGGGGAAATACAAACCTGCAAAAGGAGGTTGGGGCCAGTTTGTGGATGTACTTGAAATCCAGCCTCAAGAAACTGGCTTTACTCTGAAGGACGACCTGAAAGTGTCTGAACATAGAGCTGTCTAGTATAAAGGACTGTTTTAGGATAATGGTTTTTTAGAAGTATACATAATGGGTAGGACATTCCTGGAGAGAAAGAGACCAATTAGTAGATAATTAAAATAGACTAGGCATGGTTAATAATAGGAAAAGTATTGACAGAAATTATGGAATAAACTGGATGAGAGAGACATCTGGAAGGAAAAACCAGCAGGCCTTGGTGACAAGGGAATATCACCACAAAGGAGGCGAGGAAGAAGAAAACTCCAACTCTTTTCTAAGAATTTGAGCCTGGGAGTTACCTTAGGAAAGTTAATAAGAAATAAGGAAATTTAAAACATCATGTAGCTCTAGAGAATTGTATTAAAGTATGCACTTCTTTTCTGACTCTTTAGAGAAATCATAGGGAAGCAAGCTCTGTGGCACAGTACAGGGACCATTCCACATGGGAGTATCAAAAAGGAAAAGAGCACACACCTAAATTTTTAAATCTGCTAAATTACACATGCACCAAGTTATAAAGTTATACATGAGAGTAAAGCCAGGAAAGTGTCTAGTTTTAGCCCTTGGCTGATTATCAACCCTTGTAACATTAGCTTCCATTATGTACTCTTCTGTTTCATGTAGTTCATGTGCATTTAACCCTGACAAACTATATAATGTACCATTAGTGTCTCCATTTTACATATGTAGAAACTGAAGCACAGAGAAGTAAGTTATTTGCCCATGTGTATATACCCATTAGTAGTGAAGCTAGGATTTGAAGCTAGGTAGCCTGATTCTAGATCCTTGCTCCATACTTTAGCTCAGTTGGTAGAGTGCTGCTCTGTGTGCTCTGAGGCCCTGGGTTTGATCCCTAAGATTGCAAAAATGGAAGATAGACCTGACAGCCCACTCCCAAAACAATCTTTGTACAACCAGCCATTGAAAACCCTATGAATAGGAGAGAAGCAATGACATAGTTCAGGTATGGCACAGTGTCAGGGAGTCTTTTGTTCTGTTGTACATACTGTTGCTCTGAGTTGGACCTGACTGCAAGGCACCTACCAACAATGCTTCTGGTAATTGACATGACATGGATAGCCCTCTGCTTACCCAGTCCAGGGCTATGCTCCAGAGGATTAGAAGACAAGTATGCCATAGATTTCTTGACTGAAGAGTTCATTCTATTGTGATGGGCATAATATATAATCAGGGAGTAAGTCACATTCTTTGAAATATTTGTCTCAAGATGGAATGAATTTATGGAGCATATGAAATTTGATGGCCTGCAGCCATAGCCCTGTGGCATCCGATCCCGTCAGATCTCGGAAGCTAAGCAGGGTCGGGCCTGGTTAGTACCTGGATGGGAGATCACCTGGGAACACCAGAAGCTGTAGGCTTGGGAGAAGGACCTGGCAACCCCCTCCCAAAAATCAATCTGCCACTGAAAACCCTATGCACAGCAGAGAAGCACTGATAATAGTGTTTCCCCTGTTGTACAGAGGGTCGCTATGAGTCGGATACCGACTCGACGGCACCTAACAACAACAACAACAATGAAATTTTATAGAGACTTGGAAGAATGTACAAAATTGCTATTGGTGATATTTTGCATCTAAGTTTCTTTATAAGATTAATAGGCTTTTTGTTTGCTTGCAGAAAGGTAGCATTATTCTTCAATCCTGCAATACTTGCACTAGTCATTTGGCAATAAATAGTATGTCACATTGGGACATATTTTCTCTGATTTCCTTAGATGATTTTCTGGAAAAAACGTTCACTTCTTCATTTATTGTGTCTTATCTCCCGATCTAGAATTTTCACTTCTTAAAGCAAGAGGCTTTGTTGTATGAATGTCTCTGGTTCACTGTAATGAATATATAGCACTGTACTATACAACTGGAAATTGATATGTTTCTCTTTAAAATCTGAACTGTGATTGCATTATTGCCTGATTGGTAATGGCAAGCTGAACTGATAACTGATAATCAAAGAGTAGAGAATAGAAGAACCAGAAAAGAGAATGAAAGTCTTTTTCATTCTTTCTTCCTTTATTTTTTTACACTCTGCCTTCCCATTCAATACTGGAGAACTGTTTCCACCATCTGGTATCCTGTGAGGTGTTAAAAGTGTTAAAACATGGGGACTGGTTTTTCTGCAACATCATTTGGTATGATATATCAGGTGATAGTTTTATCTTACTTTATTTTTTGTTTGAGAAGAGGTCTTACTGTGTTGCCCAGGCTGGCCTCAAACTTCCTGGGCTCAAGCACTCCTCCTTTTGGGCCATATTTCTGAGAAACATTCAGGCCTGCAAAAGTGTGACTGAGTTATATATCAGTGTGTGTGTTTGTGTGTGTGTGTGTGTGTGTGTGTGCGCGCACACACACACTGCATGAACAGAGAACTTGGGTGTTTTTTGCAATTAGAATGAGAGAACATTTAATATTTTTATTTTCAACAAAGTGAGGGATCTCATGTACCACTGCATTCTGCAAACACACACACACACACACACACACACACACACACACACACACACACACAGTACCTTTTGTATATGGGTGCTCAAATATTTTGTTTGATCTGAGTAAAACAGAACTAAGCTCAGTATCTCTTTCCATCTCACACCCCAACAAACCCAAGCAGAATCACATGCATGCATCTTTCTTCTCCTTCTGTCTTCCATTTGTGACATTTCCGTTCTCCCAGTTACTCACATGGAACACCCCTGAGTCACTTTAAACTTCTCACTTCCTTGAGCTCCCTGCATGTAATCAGCCATTATGTCTTGTCAGGTCTAATTCTGAATTGTCACTTACATCTGTTCCTTCTGTCAGTTCTCACTGACATTCTCTTATCCCAGACTTTTTTTTTTTACATGGTCTTGGAAACCTATTTGGCCTTTTTGTCTCCTGTACTTTTGCCAGTCTAATTCATCCCACCCAGCTTTGTTCTAAGCAGCTGCCCTTTCTCAGAGGCCCTCAGGCCCAATAGCCTGTGCATAAATTGCAAACGCTGCACTTTACAGCATTTGGCTCTCTTATCTTCCATAAAGCCTTCTTCAGCCATAGATTGTACAAAACCACATTATCCTGTACTCGTTGAAGATGCCCTCCACTCCTTTTTCTAACCTGAGCTTTTGCCCTTCCTTGTTTCAGTGTCTAGTTTTCTTATCTATCTTCTCTACCAGCTGCAACCAGTCCTACCTTTGGTTCAAGTCTAAGTTAAAATGTAATTTTTTCTAAAATTTAGGCCAAATTCCATACCAGAATCTCTTCCTCCTTGAGTTTTGGTTACACCTTTCTTACCTAGAGCACACCTCTTATTTGTATATGTGTCAGATGTGCTGTGAGTTAGTTGGCCCTATGTAGGTTCTCTATTATTTTTGTAATTCTTGTAGAAGAGTCAAGTGTTTGAAGTGTGATTGGACACTCAAACCACCTTATACTTATACTTTGTCTCTCAGACTTTCATTTTGATATTAAATGTAAAGTTCAAGTTCTAATGAGGAAAAAGCCAAGCTAATACTATGTGATCTGAACAAAAGAATTGATATTGTTATTGACATGAACTTGACTTTTTTCTTTTCTTTCTACATCTGCATGGAAATTATCATTTTCTTCTTTTGAGAAGGTTTCAAATTGTAAAGCCAATCTAGAGAATTTGTAGTTAAAAATAAATAAATTTTTGGCTGTGGTTACCAGAAGACTTCTGTAATCTCACAGGTTTCTGCATGCTTTTAGTAACATGCCAAAACTCATGAAAGATTTTAATTTTTACTTTTTGATTGATTACAAATTACGATGGTTTTATTTCAACAGCTATAACCAGAGTGTATTGGCAATACGGTGACTGTATTTTTAACTTAACATTGGCTTTCTGTGATATGTTTATATCTCAGCTTGAGAAGAAGACAAAAGGACTTAAATATCTCTCTATTCTGAATTGCCAAATAATTGTTGGGTGAAATAGAGGGCAACACAGAATGGGAAATGGGAGGTAACTGTTGTAGATATACCTGTTGTTGTTAGGTGCTTTCCAGTCAGGTTCCATTCATAGTGACCCTATGTACAACAGAACAAAATACTCCCTAACACTGTGCCAAGTACATGATGATTTTTATGTTTAAGCCCGTTGTTGGAGCCACTGTGTCAGTCTATGTAGTTGAAAGTCTCCTTTTTTTTTCATTGACCTGCCACTCTCCCAAACGTGATGTCCTTCTCCAGGGAATGGTTCCTCCTGACAACCTGGAGGGACTCAAGGACATTTTTAGGAGGATAATTTTTACAGGTATAGGAAGGGGGAAAAAAGAAGATAAAGTATTTCTGGACCTACAAATGAAGAAATACAGGTGTGTCTTTACCTTGTACAGAAACACCAAATGTATAACTTCTGGAAAAGGTATTTGGGAGTGACAATGGTAAAAAATAGGAATTTTTATCTTGCAATTTATGGTTTTTGAAACCCTTGTGTCATTAAACCTCTGTTAATTTTCCTCCCAAAGAGGAAGGCATCATTATTTTATACTTTTTTCCCTTGAGAAAATGGATATTCATACTGGTTACTAGTAAGGGGAAAATGGATGCACAAACTGGTTACTAGTAAAGAATGGAGTTATTATCCAGAACTCTGATTCTCATGGTTCCTTTAATTTCAATGCACACAATCAGGGAGGATGCTTTCTAAGTGGGGTCTTGTGAGATGAGGCAGTAAATCTTAATGTTTATTCGTCTGTCTATCTATCTACAGATCTATCCATCCATTTTCTATCACTTTTATATCCATATGTAAGCTGATGCTGATGGCACAAGAGTGTCTAAGCCAGGTGTGGTGGCTCACACCTATAGTCTCCACACTTGGGAGGCTGAGGCTGGAAGATCTACAAGAATTTGAGGCCAGCCTGGGTTACATAGGTAAAACCCTGTCTTAAACAAACAAGGAAACAAACAAAGAGGAGTGTCTCCACTCTCTCTTCCTTGTCCTATACACATTTTCATTCTTCTTCACATAAAACTTTGTGCTCGATCAATACAGACTTGTAGTTCACCCATGCACAGTGATGTTCACAAGGTCAGACTAAAGTCAACTGTTTAAATTTCCAAAAAATTTGAGATCTGGTTTAAACACATCTATTGTTAAAATTAAATTATATAAACTTTATAATTAGATGTTGTTGTTAGGTGCCATGGAGTCAGTGCCCAATCATAGCAGCTCTGCATACAAGAGGCCAACACTATTGTCAGTGCTTCTCTACAATTCATAGGGTTTTCAATGGCAGACTTTTTGTTGTTGTTTTGTTTTATTTTGTTTTTTGGAGTGGGTTGCCGGATCCTTCTCTCAAGCCTACAGCATCTGGTGTTTTCAGGGGTTCTCCCATCCAAGTACTAACCAGGTCCGACCTTGTTTAGCTTCTGAGATCTGACAGGATCAGATACCACAGGGCTACTGCTGCAATCTTATAATTAGATAGGCTGTATTAAATTAAGGTAGTAGGGACTAACCTGCAGCTGTAGCACTGTGGCATCCAATCCTATCAGCTCTCAGTAGCTAAGCAGGGTCAGGCCTGGTTAGTATTCAGATGGGAGACCACCTGGGAACACCAGATGCTGTAGGCTTGGGAGAAGGACCCGGCAACCCACTCCCAAAAATCAATCCACCACTGAAAACCCTATGAATAGCAGGGAAGCACTGACAATAGTGTTTTGCCTGTTGTAGGTAGGGTTCCCTGAGTTGGACAGGGATTCGACCATACCTAACAACAAGAAGTAGATGCTCAGAACCTACCACTTCCAAAGTATTTTGCTATATGATACTACCTATGCTCCTTGATCATTCACATCCATTAATATAATGGCAATACTATACTATACATCTTCTACCAACTCCATGTTAAAGTAACATTACATTTATTACATGAAGTCTACCCTGATGCCAATGTTTATACCATGAAAACGGAAAAACTTTGTAAGTCAGCAATCAGCACTTTTCTTATTTTCCCTTTTTTATTTCCTTCCTTCCTTCCTTCCTTCCTTCCTTCCTTCCTTCCTTCCTTCTATCCTTCTTTCCTTCCTTCCTTCCTCTTCCTTCTCTCTTTGCTGCCCTTGTAAATGCTCTCTCCTCTGCCTGGGAATACCATCCATATTATGTGATACACACATCTAGACACACACAGAATATCTACCAAAAACACTTCTTTTTTTTTTTTTTAAGTCACTTTAACTGATGTCATCCCTTTTCAAAGACTTCTTTGGCCTCCCAGACAGAGATAATATCTTTCTGTCATAGTAGTCCTACAATTTGAAGATTTTATTTCAGCATCTAGCATCATTTATTACATTCAAAGTTGCTTGATGGAGCAAATAAAGATACCAGACCTTTTGTTAACCTTAAATTTCAAATAGACAATATTTTTATTAAAATGGCTCACATTTCAGTATTTGTACACACTAAAAATTATTCATTGCGCACCTGCAATTTATTTTTAACTGGGTATCTTATATTTTATCTAGCATTCCTAACTCACTTCCTCCTTCCCTACCGCCTTTCTTCCTTTCTCCCTCTTTCTTTCTTTCTTTCTTTCTTTCTTCTCTCTTGTACTGAAGGGTTGAACCTAGGACCTTGTGCATACTTTGCAAGCACTCTACCACTGAGCTGCACCCCAGCCCTTTTTTAATTTTTACCTTGAGTCAGGGTCTTGCTAAGATATGTAGGCTGCCTCTGGATTCAAAATTGCAATCCTCCTGCCTCTGCTTCCCCACCCTCCAGTTGCTGAGATTACAGATGTCTGCCATAGTGCCTGGCTTACAATTATTATTTTTAATATTTCATCTTCTACTAGAGGAAGTACCAGGTATTTTCTCAATTGTGTCCATAATGTCTAACAGAGACTGCCTTATAATAGGAAGCTTGTTTTTTCCTTTAGCACTCTCTGAACTATTATTCTATCTTATTCCTTACCTTGGGAGAAGGACCTGGCAACCCCCTCCCAAAAATCAATCTGCCATTGAAAACCCTATGAACAGCAGAGAAGCACTGACAATAGTGTTTCCCCTGTGGTACAGAGGGTCGCTATGAGTCGGATACCGACTCGACGGCACCTAACAACAACAACAACAATTCCTTACCTAACTTTATCATTCCTAAATATTTTTGTTGGATGCCACAGGAAGACATTTTTTGTGGAAGCTGAGAGAAATATAAGGCGTGTACATTGTAAAGTTAACTTTAGCTGCTAGGAGAAATGGCTACAAAAATGAAGATAATGGAATTAGGGTGACCAGATTGGAGGCTAAGGCAACAGGTCAGATGAGTGATAGGAACTGACAATGTCTTGAAATGGGATGGATAGCACAGATGTGGTTGAAAACTGAGGGAGAGACCAGCTAGATATAATCACTGGCTGTAGATGTTGAATGAGGAGAAAACAGAAATGACTGAATTTCCTCTTTTGAGTAGTGACATTGGTGTTGGTGCCACTAACTGAGGGAGAAATAGAAGCTATGTGTCAGATTAGGAGGAGCAAAAATAAGTGAGGAGTTCAGTTCGGGACATAATGACTCTGATGTGCTGTGACTAGGCATGATGTGAAAAATATTTCTCTCCCAGTACAGTAAGGCACTGACAATGAGAACGAGATACCAGTCAATTAGAATGGTTGATCTCCATAAATATTCATGCACGTATACTGTTGAGGGAAAGTGCTTTCAACTCAGTCAAGATGTCCAATAGTGAATCATAACTATGGGGTGGAGCATTAGGGAGAATTTGCGGTCCTTGGCTCAAATGTAATATTGATGCTCTGGGAGCAAATGATATCAGATACAGGGTATTTGGAAAAAGAACAAATGATGGGAGTATCCATACTGATGTTTACAAAGAAGCAGAAATAGTAAAATGGAAAAAGAACAGTTACATTTTGTTTATGGTGGACATGATTGATGATCTTGCTTTCATTTCAAATTCCAAATTTTTTCTGATGGACCAATTGTTATGTTAGAACTAATAGTATGTAAACTGAGGGGCTTCTGTAAAATATTGCCTTAGTTTGTATGGTATCAAAGTACTAGGTTGGTGCCATGATGCAAGCCTATAATCCCAGCAATTCAGAAGGCTGAGGCAGAAGGATCAAGTTCAAAGCCATAGGCAGCCTGCTGAACTTAATGAGGCCCTGTCTCAAGATAAAAAAATTCAAAAGAGGTTAGGAGTGTAGCTCAGTGGTAGAGCACTTGCCTAGCATGTGAGAGAACCCTAGGCTCAACCTTCAGTACAAAAAAAAAAGTACTAAAAGGCTTTAAAAACATTTACTTTGTGGCAGAATAGAAAGCTACAAAGACAGGGAAATTTGGGGGACATGGAAAGTTAAAAAGCTTTCACCCTAGGACCTGGTTTGAATCTCACCAGCTGAATATTGATAACTTTGATACAACTACCAAGAAAACTGCTGTGAGGATTGCCTGCATAAAGACATTATTTTTGGGAGGTATTTTAAATAATGAAAATATTAAAATAGCAATAAGCCATGCTTGAAGTAAAAAATGTGTGTAACTTTTAAGACTTTTCTTCCTCTCTGTAATTTTGTGCCCTCTTGATTCTTTTCTTAAACCGATACAATATATAATCTTATTTTACTAAAGGGAAGTTCCTCCAATAGAGAAACTTAAACAATGACACTTTTTCTTTTGATCTTATTGGCACATCCCCAGCCTGTGATGGGGCTTTCTAGGTTCGTGTCACACTAAGTGCCCAGAACTAGACACCCAGGACTGACATCACGCAGGGCATGCCCTAGGTTAAATAGAACTAGAGGGAACTTGTGGCCAGCCTCTTTTTGGCTTCTGGCACTTGGCTTCCTCAGTAAGTTCTCCTCTGTGTCTTGGATGCCTACCTCTCTCTCTTTCTCTGTGTGCCCACATGCATTCTAAAGTATGACTTAATAAACTCTGTAACTTTGTTTCACTCTCTCTGGTTTGTCCTGAAATTCTTTTCTGTGACAAAGAGTGGAGGTCCAAACTAGGGGAACTCGTCAGGCTAGGCGGCCATGCTGAGGTGTACTGCTCTGTGGTGCCATCGGTGACAATTTCTGACTGTTAGGAAGCTGCAAGCCTGAGACCATTGTGCCAGCATGGGTGGGTTCTGGTGAGGACCTTTTCCCGGGTTTTAGAGACACCTGGCTTTTTGCTGTGTCTTCACATGGTGGACAACAACAGGAAAAGGGGAAAGCTCTCTTTCTGTTTAAGATATTAAGATATGTAGCACAAGCTAACCTTGAACTTGTGATCCTCCTGCCTGGGCCTCTGACTCCTGAGTGCTGGGATTACAGGCACGCCCAGCTCAGGCAAGCCCAGCTCAGGCAAGCTCTCCTCTCTTTCTTCCTATAAGGGTATTAAGCTCATTCATGAGAACACCACACTCAAGACCTAATTATTTCCCCATGGCCCCTTCTCCCCAACCCATCACACTGGGGATTTATCTTCAACATAGGAGTTCGGAATGGACACACATTCTCAGTTGACAGCCAATACCAAGCACCACTGACATTTGGAGGCTTGACTTTTTTTGTGCTGTGTTAAGAACACACCTTAGCTGGATCTATTGATTAACTAGTAATAGAGGATCAATATCCCTTCACGAAAGTCTGTTAGGACAGAAAACAAATACTCAGAGAAGGAGGACAGTGGAATTTATACTCAGGGGTTCAAAGTTGATTGGCCCAGCAGCCTCTCTGGCTTTAGTCTGTGAAAATAGAAGAGAGGGCTGAGGACTGAAAGTTGCCTAAGTTGTGCCATTGATTGTGTCCTTAGAGGGCTTTTGCTGTTGTTACACTTCTCTTATAGTTGATAATAGGAGCAATTTTCAGTCAATGAGAAAGCATTTACATTTGAACAGTCAGAGTTCTAGTTCTGTTTACTCAAGGAGTTGCTGAGGAAACTAAGACTGCCAGAGTAAATATAGTCTAGAAAAGAACACCCTGCTTAAATGTGCTGGTCAGTAGACCACAGGGTTTCTCTCTCTTTTTTTTTTTTTTTGCTTCCAATTCTGAAAGGATGCTTAATCATTTGTCCCATTATTGCAAATGTTGCTATAATAATTATAAACGTTTCTTTGCTTCCCTTGACAGCAAATCTAAATTCTTCCACTTAACATCAAGATCCATGCTAGTCAACCTTGAGTGACTGCTTTCCTATTGAATTGCCCCTAAATTATACCACCCACCTTACTGTGACCCTTGATTGCCATGTGAACACATCATTGTATTTCCTGCTGCCATGTACTTGTCTGTCTTATTCTTTTCACTCAAAATCCCACTCAGTTTCTGCTTTGCTTCCACTCAAAGTTTGTTGGAAATCGTGAGACTGAAATTTATATAGCCCTGATCATTTACTTAGGAAATTCTTAAAAAATTATACTGTTTATACTCATTGACCTAGTAATCCCATTCCTGGGAATGTTTCAGACAGAAATAAGTTGCCAGGATATAATGATGTATGCACAAAGATATTTACTGTGATCAATTGCAAAACCCTGAACATCTACCAATGGAAAAATAGCTATTATGACACTGCCCTGCTATAGAATCCTTTCTATCATTTACACCCTTCTATCAATATGTATCATTGCATATTGAAAAGAATCAAGTATGTTCACTTACCTAATAGTGGAACCTAGAGAATTGTTGGAATAAATAATTAAACTATAGCATTGTGATTGGACCACAGCAAACTTGTAATAAAGATTAGGTAATACTAGGGCTGGGATTTAGCTTGGTTGATAAAACGCTGCTCTGCAGTTTCTGAGGTGCCGAGTTTGATTTCCAGCACTGCAAAAATGGGAGAAGGACATGGCAATCTACTCCTGAGGCAATCCTGAAATAATCAGCCATTGAAAACCCTATAAGGGTAGCTATGAGTTGGACACAACTCGACTTGATGACACCTAACAACAACAACAGGACTGGGGACGTAGCTCAGTGGTAGACCACCTGCCTAGCATGTGGGTTTGCTCCTCAGTGTTACTGGGGAAAGTGGGTCTGGAAATCTGGCAGCAAACTTTGATTTTTGTATTTGGCTTATAAAATAATTTATACTTGATGCAGAAGTTATAACAGAGAATATAGACAGAATTTATTATAAAATATTGTCCATCTTTAAGGAATAATAACAAGGAAAATTGAGCACCTAAAGAAGTTTGGATAAACTTAGAAAAGATCTTGGAGAACCTTGGTTCTATGGTTGAACTGGTATAGGGACATTCATATTCCCTAAGGGAAGGTAAAGCCAGAGAGAACAGAAGTTAAGCAAGCATCTAGAAGGAAAAGTAGATAGATTAGATGGCAGGCCCAACAGAAGAGGTGGCTACAAGAGACCAGTGGCACACATGTGGCCACCTGGGAGGAGAAGGAGGAGAGAAGAGAGAGTGGGCATGTGTTTCCATTCTCTCTAGTTTCATTCAAACTAGGACGTGCCCAGGGTGACTTCAGACCTGATCGCCCAGCTCTGGGCACCTAGTATGATATGAGACCTGAGCACAGGAACTCAAGGTTGGCCTCAAAAGCCCTTTGTTGTGGTTTAGGGCATATGAAGCCTGGGGTCTTTGTTATGTAAAATGGCTTGGTGGACTTGTTTCATGTATTTCAAAAGGATGAGCCAATAAACAGATACCTAGAAAAGATCTACTTTGTTTATACTCAGGCAGCACCTCATCTTGGATTATGGTGTGGGGTCCATTAGAAAATATCCTTCCAGTGACCTTAGAGAGTTACCTTGTGAATGGCTTCATCCATCCAGGCTAAAAGCGGAAGCCATTTTCAATCTCCTTTTTCTGCATGTCGTCTACTAATATATTTAAGCTAACCTACCTAACACCCGACTGGGATTTAGCTCAGTTGGTAGAGCGCTGTGCTGCAGTCTCTGAGGTCCCGAGTTCTATTCCCAGCACTACAAAAATGGGAGAAGGACGTGGCAATCCACTCCCAAGGCAATCCCGAAGCAGTCAGCCATTGAAAACCCTATGAGGGTCGCTATGAGTCGGATACCGACTCAACGGCACCTAACAACAACAACAACAATGTAAGGGTATGCATAAACAATGGAAGAAATATGGAAGTATATTTACCCCATTGTCAGTAGTGATTGACAGTCACTCCAAGGGACTTGTATGAAGGAGGAGGAGGAGACCATTCTACATGAACATTGCTCTTGCTTGAATTACTATAATAAACATGTATTACTTTTGTAATGAAAATGACTGAAATAAAAAATAATGTTTTTCTAGTATAGTGACTAGCATATAGCAGCTATTCAATATTTGGTAATTGTTATTTGTTGTCATTATGACAGCCTCAATTCAGTCAACTTTAGAGGTCTTCCCTAACCATGTCAACACTGTCCTTTGCACTACCAAAACACCAGTATATGCAGTTCACTTACAACACCTGTAATTGTCCGGGTGTGACTTCATTCACTTTAGTATTACTTGCATTCAAGTTTTGTGTTACCACAAGAGTATAGTATTTTTTAAAACAAAGTCACATTTTACATTTAATTTACTTCATCCCATTCTATCAGCAAGTTTGTTACAAACAAAATATTAACAAACAATTGCAATCAATTTATTCTAAATGCCTAGGAATTTGTGAGCTACATGTTCTTAATTACCTTGGTGGTAATCATTGATTGATTCATTCAATAGATACTTGTTGAGAACCTGCTGCATATTAGGCACCATGCTTGGTGCCAAGAATACAACAGTGAACATAGGAGATAAGGCCTTCTTGTCATGGAATTATATTTTGGTTGGGGAGGTGACACTGTAGCAAACCTGCATAAACATATACTTGTGAATATATATAAGCACATATATAAAAAAATTAGAGATTGTGATGGGAACTAGGAATTAAATGAACAGATGCAATAACCAGATTTTCCCACGAAACGTTCAGACTTTAATACGGAAAACAGAAATGACCTTAGAGACCTGAGAGCTAAAAAATAAGAAAAAGGCAGGTATGAAAAGCTGGGATATATGTGCCCTTTGCAGTAGGGAGAGTTAGAGATAAGAAGGAGCATTGCCTTTGATGCCTTGAAGAGTTTGTGATGGGTTAGAATGGCCTGACATGAGGCTAGAGGAGAGACATACACCAGGCCATGCAGGACACAGTCAGAACTGGGTTTTATCCCATGTTTGGTAGTCGAATTTAACATAATATCATCTATTAATAATATCAGATCATAGTCTCATACCCTGAAGCCAGACACTGTGGTGTCTGATCCTGTCAGATCTCAGAAGCTAAGCAGGGTATGACCTGGTTAGTACTTGGATAGCAGACCACATGGGAATATCAGATACTGTAGGCTTGGGAGAAGGACCCCACAACCAACTCCCAAAAATCATTCTGCCATTGAAAACTCTATGAATAGCAGAGAAGCACTGAGAGTAGTGTTTTACCTGTTGTATGTAGGGTCACTATGAGTCGGACACCGACTGGACTGGCATCTAACAACAACAACAGTCTCATAATGCTACATGCAATATATTTTAGAACAAAATTAAAAACACCATCATATGTAAGAAAGTATATGAAAGAATGTTTTAAAAGATGTTTCTGTATATTAAGTTTTTGTCTTAAACAATATTTAAAGAATCAAACTGAATACAGAAAGACTAATGGGTCTTTCACAAGGTCAGGATTGCTAGATTCAACTGCATTCTGTTTCTTTTATCTAGGACTCTCTAAGCCATACTGAAAAAAAATATAGTAACTGTTATATTTTTGTGACTTCCTTAAAATTGCAGACTTTATTTCTGAGATGGTCTCAAGACTGTGAGTCACTTGTCTTTTAATTTAAAAAAAACTTTAAATTTTAACAGTATTTTATGTCAATTTCCCTAGAACATCTGAATATGTTTTTTAAAAAATGTCTAATGCTATACTGTTTGCTTCCTAATTTAATTAGCCATATTGTTTTTTAGTAATGCATCCTAAAACCCATATCATCTGTATTTTTTAGATCATACAAATGACTGTATCTTCAATGAACATTTCCAAAGTTTATTGTAGTTTATTAAACATTCATTTATTCATCAAACATAAGCACATGCTGAACACAAGTCACTAGGCTAACTGTTCTAAAAGATATCAAACCTGATCCCTATCTTTAAGAATGTTCAGTTTAATAGCAGAGTTTCATTTTAGTACTTACATGAAAAGTGGAGCCCATTGGTACTCTGGCAGTCTTGGTAAAACCTGGTGATTTCCTTGACTGGTGGAGGTGCCTGCTTCCCCTAGCAGAGGGCCATTGGTGGCATTTGGGCATCAACAATGTTATGTACAACAACCAACATTTATCCAGAGAATGTGCTTTAGTCTTTTTTTTTTTTTGCTTCAAACTTATGACCACAGTTTATTTTCAGTGGACTGCTAATTGGAATTTTAATAAGCAATTACTTTTGAATCAGATTCTTCTTAAACACACAGAAAACTCTTGAGATATTGAATTTAATAAAATCAGCTGAGATGTTAATTAGTTATGGGGAAACCTACTTCTGTCAAGAAAGACTTTGAGACTCAGTTTGTCACTCTTTCTCTCTTTTCTCATTTCTTTCTTTCTTTCTTTCTTTCTTTCTTTCTTTCTTTCTTTCTGCCTCAATTTGGGATACATGCATGGTTCTGACATATTTAAAGAGAAAAGAAGACTAGCTGCCGATTGTTCTTGTTAGGTGCCTTTGAGTTGGTATGTGATTCATAGCAATCCTATGTACAACAGGTGAAACGCTATTGTCAGTGCTTTTCTGTTATTCATAGGGTTTTCAGTGGCAGATTGTTTTTTGGGAGTGGGTTGCTGGTCCTTCTCCCAAGCCTACGGGTTGGGACGCCACAGTGGTATGGCTGCAGGCAGTTGCCAATAGGTGTGAGATATTTACTTGTCACAAGATCTTTCCTGTCCTCTCTGTTCTGTAACCTTATTTATTTTTTTTTTCAACTCTGTGAGGAAAGGGAAGGCTCCAGGTGGAATCTGTGTTGATGTCTGGTCTGTTCCTTCTCATGGCCATAGTCCATGACACACAGAACAGAGACTTAAATAGGAGCATTGATATTTTTGCGTGATTGGCATCTTGACTTCTTCTTGAATATTTTTTAAATGGAAAGACTTCCTGGGAAGAGGTAAATCATGGAATAAAAGGTCTCTGTTTCTTCTCCCTAACTTTGGTACATAAGGACAAAACAATGACAAACAATAGAACAAAACAGCCACAAACTATCTGAACATGTCTAATTATAGCTTTTAAAAATGAAAGCTTTGTATAAGTTGTAGGTTGAACCTACTTAAACAGTTCTCATTCTTTTCCAGGCTTATAATTATTTGCAAATGATAGGTTTATATAGCTTAGGGATTCCATCTGAAATTTCATATAATGATGTGTGGGAAAGATATTTCTTTATTATTTTAAAAATTAGATTTCTTTCAGAAATTGAGGCTCACACCTGCAAATGATGAAATTTCATTTCCATTAACTGGTCACTAAATAAAGATTTTCTACATTCTCATGAATTCAATGAACAATATTCAAGAAATTTTGATATTTAACATTTTCTTTGTGATTTTTACAAGTGTGTTATTTTCTAAAACTAGATTTCCAAGTGGCTACAATTCAAGGAAATTAAACCCTAAGTCAGTGACAGTGGAGAATGATCAGTGATGGGTATAATTTGTTTTATCAAGATACTTTGCAGAAGATAGTAACATGAATTCTGCCAGCTACTTCTGTTTCTTTTTATCTCTCTTGTCACTTTCAATATGGAGGATTTGTGTGGAGAATTCTGTGTTATTGCTTTAAGATTGACCTTCAGAAAGATAAACCAAAATCATTTGGGATTTGGCAAAACGTTTTATTACAGAAACAGAAAACTATTTTCAGCAAATACATGTAGTAGACACCCTCTTTCATCCTCCTTTACATTATTGATAGGCCAGAGGTTGTAAATCAACAATTCAAATAATGGCTGTGAAACAACAGGGTAGTAGGCACCAGAAGGACAAATGTGCCAATAGGAAATAGTTGCCCTCAAGAAGTGTAAAATATAAGGCACAATATGGTATTAGTATAAAATATTTTTGCAGTCCTCTTAGATAAGCTGTTTTAACAATATCATGGGGACATTTTGTCATGTCCTATACACACCTTTCAATTGCCCAAGAAATGGATTTAACAAATACTCACACTCACTGAGTCTCACTCACTCCATTCCTGAGCCTTATCCAAAAGATAGTTTTTGTACTGAGCTGCCTCAGTATTCCATCGTGCCATCATAACCACCTAAAGGACTGGTCAATATCACAGACTATTCTTTTGAATAATAATAATGATAAATAATCTGGAAATAGCAGTTTAAGTTTTGTCAGTAGACTGGAGATGATATTTTAAATATATTTCAAAGATGCATTATAATTTTTTCCTTAAATTTTGGTGGTTGTTTTGCATGCTTCTATCTCCAAAGCTGAAGTATGGTTCTTAGCCCAGGGAAGTAAAAGGTAGGTATACTGCCAGAAATGACAGAAAAGTCATTGTCCTGCATTCGCATCTCAAAGCTGACTCTTTTGTTATAGTCTTCAATAAACAGGTGATTTTGAAATATAGCCTTTGTTGGAAAGAAATAGATTTTCTAAATTATGTTAGATCCATTAACATAGCAAGATGTAGCCTAGGATCGTAGAATTTCCTTCATGCTTAGATCTAATATTCTTTCTGTCATGAAAGTCATAGTTCTCTGGCAAGAAAAGACATGATGTAGGGAAGTTCATTCAGCAATTCTCTGATATTCATCAAAAGGCGAGAGCAGACATAAGCAGAACTTTGAAAGACTGAGCATACACCTAAAAGGCACTGCTAAAAATGAAAAGGAAATGATTTAATTTAGAAATGACTATTTCTAAATAGAATTTCCAAATTTAACATGAATTTCTCAACCACGTCTGCCTCAGGCTACATTTTTTTCTGTATTTCCCTGGATGAGTATTAAAGTATAAAGTGCTATCTTCTTTTACAATGATGCAGTATGATTTTAGGCAATCTGCTCTTTCTCTGGTTTATAATTTTTTGATCTATCCTGTGATGTGTGTTTGTCCCTCTGCATGGTATGTATGTGTTTAGTAGATGTGTCCTAGATTATCTCTTCTGTATTAGTCTGTCTGTGCTGTCATAACAAACTAGTATAGACAGAGTATGCAATAGAAATTTACATCCTCATAGTTTCTGGCATGGGCTCTCCTTCTGGTTTTTAGGTGGCTTAATCTTCACATGGCCTTCCTTAGTACCTGTGAGTATACAGAGAAAGAAAGAATTTGAGCTCTCTGGTGTCTCTTCTTATAGGGACACTAATCCTATTGGATTAAAGCCATATGATTCTATGACATTAAGTCAATCTCATTTTTACGCAGTCAGGTTGACTGTAAATATTAAAACATTTCTTCACAACTAATGCTAAGTGCTTATGTTTTATACCTTTAAGCTATATACTTACATTATTGGGTTTTTCAAATTTACAACTAGCAGAATCAAACTTAGAATGGCTTAAGAAAAGGGAATTTAATGGAGGGATTTAGGGGCTGCTAGAGAAGTACCATCAGGACCTGAAGCTTTCTGTTGTAATCTGTGTTTTATTCCTTTCTCTTTCAATGGGTGTATTTCCTCTACACTGCTTAATATATTGTTGTTGTTGTTCTTGTTGTTAGGTGCCATCGAGTTGAGTGTGACTCATAGCGACCCTCATAGGGTTTCAATGGCTGACTGTTTCGGAATTGCCTTGGGAGTGGGTTGCCATGTCCTTCTCCCATTTTGCGGTCCTGGGAATCGAACTTGGGACTTCAGACTGCAGAGCAGCGCTCTACCAAATGAGCTAAATCCCAGCCCAGGAAATGTGGTCTCCAGATAACTGTCATTTTGTGTCATCTAAATACACACTACTTAATATAGATGACACAAAATGACAGAGTTATCTGGAGACGACATTTCCTCCCAGCCACTGTGCCTAATATGATGTCTAGTGGTCTTGTTGAGAAAGACTATGAAGGTGTGGAACAGGGATCCAGGTTGACCCAAACTTCTGTGGAGGCTGAGACGAAACAAAATAGGGTAACACAGTCTTGGAGGCTCAACATACTGATGGAGTGGCAATTCTGGGGCAGCACAAGTGTTTTACTGCAAAGCTACTTTAGAATCTGGCCATTAAAATGACACTGGATTTGATTAGTGATACAAAATTTAAATTAATAATGAAATTAATGTATAAATCTAATAATTGATAGGAAATAACTAATCAGAAGTAGTAACTGCTCTATAATAATAAATAAGTTTAGTTTACATATGGAATGACAGATCAATTTTTATCAGTGTGGTTTTATTGGAATTTTAAATTTGTTTTGATAAATCATTTTTTCCTTAGAGCAATAATAATATTTTGTCTGAAATACTTCTCAATGTTAACTGTGCACAGAATGTGTAATAACGAAGTAAATTAATTACTTTCAAAAGGAGGCAAAATTCAGTTACATAACTTTCAGAAAAGAGAGAAACTTTTTCATACTAATGAAGAACTCCGTTACCAGCTCCTAAAGTGATTAAATCTTGACATAAGTTTTCAAATTTAACTTCATTTTAGAATAATGGAAAATAGAAGTAAGGATAACATATTTACAAGCTAGATGGTACTTATATGCAGCAAGGTTGTTTGAAGAGAAATTCAGAGTTCTTGGTTATGAAAAGCCAGCTAAAAGTCAAAAGGAATGAAAAAGCCATAAAATAAATGTTGTTGTTAGGTGACATCCAGTCGGTATCCAACTCATAGCGACTCTCATAGGGTTTTCAATGCCTGACTGTTTTGGGATTGCCTTGGGAGTGGATTGCCAGGTCCTTCTCCCATTTTTGCATTGCTGGGAATTGAACTCGGGACCTCAGAGACTGCAGCGCAGCACTCTACCAACTGAGCCAAATCCCAGCCCCATATAATAAATAGCCATTTAAAATATTTAATGAAGTATGAACAAGGCTCATATGCTTTAAATGGTTGTCTCTTTCATTAATTTCTTCTCTAAAGCCTAAACAATTAGGCTGAAATGTTAAAATAGCAAAGCTTAAATAGCACTTTGGGGAATGAAATGTTTGAAAGGCAGTGTTATTGCATAAGAACTTCAAACTTGAAAAATTTATCTCATCACAGAAAGCAAGGTGTGTTTTCTATGTGGAGTGATGAGAAGAGAAGAGGAAAATTTCAATATAATTATGAACAACAAGAACAAGTTACAAATATGCATCTTATTATAGAAGAAGCTAGCAAATGTAGGCTATTATTTTAGCAATTCAGACTATAAAATGCTAAATTAAAGTTAAGAAATTAAATTGGGTACAGCATATGGAAGTGGGTTTCAAACTTTCAAACCCTTCTCAGAGGTATACTCTTCTGGAGAAGGACAAGCGAAATTGCTTGCTCTCCTTATAAAGTTCTGGTAATAAAATAATATAGAAATGCATAGGAATTGGAAAAATTCAATTTATTCATGTACAGAATTATTAGTGAAAAATATAATATCTAAAGTTTAATAAATTGCTACTAAAGTTTAAACAGACTGCTCTCAGGTGGGGATTTGTTATTCTCCTGGACTTCCTTTATGATTTGGTGTTATGCTTAGCATGTTCTTTAGTACTTTATTCTTCAGAAACATTGATCAATATTGTGTGGATTTTAAAGAGTTTTGCTTCTTAAATTTAGATATTTATTGCATTTGGCTTTAAGGGTCCAGCCACTTGTTTACTACTACCCTAGATATGTGCCTGGATGGCTGCCTCTGCTCCTCAGCCTTCTGCTTGGGTTCCTCACTCTGAAGGAACTGCCTAGTACCTCATCTGGACCAGAACTCCTCCTCCCTGGTTGTCATTTTTCTTTAGTATACATGACCATAGTAAGTAAATTGGGTCTTTGTTTATGGCTTGTCTCTTCCATTACAATGTAAACTTCAAGAGGGCAGAGAACTTTAGTATCTTCTCTGGTCCTTCCTAATACCTAGAATAATGCTTGGCAAGTGATCATTGCTCAGTTAAGATTTGAAAAAGGAAAAGGCGAAATGAATAAATTCATATTTTTCCATTGATTTAAAATTCTGCATTTATCACACATCTGAATGTATGTTGACAATTTTTAGAGTGTCTTTTCAGTTTTTGTATATTTTCTATTTGTACCACATTATTTTAACTTACTATTGCTTTAAAGAAATCCTTTTGTGTGTGTGTGTGTGTGTGTGTGTGTGTGTGTGTGTGTGTTGCTTGAACCCAGGCTCTCACACATACTTTGCTGTTGCTCTACCACTGGGCTGCACTCCAGCCCATTAAAAAAAAATTCTTTTAATTAGTGAGTCAGCTTCTCACTAAGTTGTGCAAGCTTTCTCTGGCCTCAAACTTGTGATCCTCCTGCCTCAGCCTCCTGTTGTTCTTGTTGTTGTTAGGTGCTGTCCAGTTGGGTCCTACTCCTAGTGGCACAACATATAACAGAATGAAACACTCTCCAACACTGTACCATGCCTGGCACTATGCCAGTACTTCTCTGCCATTCATAGAATTTTCAATGTTTGATTATTTCAGGAATGGATTGCCAGGTCCTTCTCCCTAGCCTGCAGCACCTGGTATTCCAAGATAGTGTCCCTTCCAGGGACTAACCAGGCTGACCCTGCATAGCTTCTGAGATGAGGTCGGATCAGATGCCAGTGTGCTATGGCTGCAGACTCAGCATTCTGAGTCACTGGAGTTAGGGTGTGTGTCTGGCTTACTTTTATACTTTTAAAAGCAAATATCCCTTTATTTCTTTACTGTTTCAAATGTATTTTGTCTGAACTATAGTTATTTTTCCAGGTTTAACTTTGGAACAACTCTTTCAGATTCTAAGTAAACTGCTTTTCATTAGATTTATGTTAAATTTATCAATGACTCTGCCACTTCAAATATTAAGTCTTCTAATTTCAGATCAAGGTTAATATTCCACTTAGTCTTGTTAACTTTTTGTCTACTCTATTAGTTCTATAGCTTTTTCTTTTTTTAAAACAGTTTCTTCACATTTCAGGTTAAAGTATTTTTGTGGCCCTTTTCCTCACTTTTAAGAATCCTTTTTGTAACATTTTTCTGGCTATAATACTTTTAATTTTATATAGTATAACTGATCAATTGATCAAAATCTAATTTCAAAATCTAATTTCAATGTTTAATTTCATTTTCATTTGTTATTTCAAGATACACAATCATATCAAATTTTATTTAACTTTATTCAATGTTACTTCATTTTCTACTTTTTTAGATTTTTAAATTTTCATTTTATTATTGAAATGCATTTTAGAAGACTCCCAGAAAAATACAAAATAATGATGATGGTGATGATTATCCTTCTTTCCCCCAGAATGTGGGAATAATACTAATGTTACCAATATATGTGGTCCTGCCTATTGCTTGGTGAGATAATCAAAAAGATCTACAGAAAGGAGAAAGATATGGTTACTATATGACTAATTTTTGTTTATAAGTTATGTAGATAGTGCTGTTAAATTTCCCTTTTAGAATTCTATTAATTCTGTAAAATAAATTGGCATGGTTCCTCTTCCCCTGGGATGGTTTTAATAGTGTGTAAACATTGTGACAGCTAGAAACAATATGACTAGCATTTTGAAGTAAGGAAGTATGATGTTGCTGTTGTTAGGTGCTGAAAAAAGTAAAGTCCTTTGATAAATTCAAAAAGTTTTCCATCTTTACTAATATTATATTTTTCTCCTTATGTCAGTAAAATATTGATATTTATTAATATAACATCAAGTGGGCAGGACTGCCTGACTTTTCTTTCTTTTTTATTTTATTGGACATTTTCAATGTCCTTAATGTGATTTTCAATACCTTTTCAATACCTTAATGTGATTCATTGTGATATACTTTTCATTGTGGCATTTACATATATATGCATTTTGATGTACATTATTCATATAGGTGCCCCCTTACCCTCTTGTATGCTTCCCCCCCAGCCTCCCCATCTAAGTCTTCTCTATCATTTACTTGGTAATATTTTTCTATATGTACTTGAGTTCCAGTTCTGTTTAAGATAGAAAATTTTCCTGTAGCGAACTTTGTTATTATCTTGTCAGAACAATCACATGCATTTTCTCGACCATTTATATTGACACCATTCTTAGCTTTTTTTTTTCCGTTTTATTTTTATCTGACCTTTGAATAGGATGTTTCTTCCTTATAATTTTGATTCAACTCCCACATATGAGTGAGAACATGTGGTGTTTCTCTTTCTGAGCTTGGGTTCATTCACTTAAAATAATTTTATCTAATTCCATCCATTTTGCTGCGAATGACCTTATTTCATTTTTCTTGGTTGCTGAGTAGTATTCCATCATGTATATGTACCATAGTTTTTTTATCCATTCTTCTGTTGAAGGGCACTTTGGTTGATTCCATGTCCTTGCTATTGTGAAAAGTGCTGCATTGAACATGGAGATGCAGGTGTCTCGTTGGTATGATGGCACATCTTCCTTTGGGTAAATTCCCAGTAGTGTTATAGCTGGGTCATACGGTAGATCTATTTTCAGTTTTTTAACATATCTCCATATTGATTTCCACAGTGGCTGGACCAATTTACCGCTCCATCAACAACGTGATAGTGTTCCTCTTTCACCGCAGCCTCGCCAGCATTTGTTGTTATTTGTTTTATTGATCTTGGCCGTTCTTGCTGGTGTAAGGTGAAATCTTAGAGTTGTTTTAATTTGCATTTCCCTAAAGGCTAGGGATACTGAGCAGCTTTTCATGTGTTTCATGGCTTTATGGACCTCTTCATTTGAGAACTGTCTACTCAGTTCCTTTGCCCATTTGTGTATTGGGTTGTTTTTTTGGGGGGGGAGTTTTTTCTTGAGTTCTTTATAAATTCTAGTTATTAGACCTTTATCTGATGTATAAAATGTGAAGATTTTTTTCCCATTCTGTGGAGGTTTCCTTGACTCTGTTAATTGTTTCTTTTGCTGTGCAGAAGCTTTTTAATTTCATGTGATCCCCTTTATCTATTCTTCTTGCAATTTCTTGAGCAATTGGAGTCCTATTAAGGAAATACTTTCCTATACCTATATGATGGAGTGTATTGCCTATCTTGCCTTCTATAAGTTTTAAACTTTCTGGTTTTGTGTTGAGATCTTTTATCCATTTTCAGTTAACTCTCGTGTATATTGGAGAGGTGGATTATCTCAATTGATACTGAAAAGGCCTTCAACAAAGTTCAACACCTTTTCATGATAAAAACACTGGAGAAGATAGGTATAACAGGCAAATACCTTAATTTCATAAAAGCCATTTATGACAAACCTACAGCCAACATTATAATAAATGGAGAAAAACTGAAACCATTGCCTCTTAGATCTGGAACAAGACAAAGATGTCCTCTCTCTCCTATTCTATTTAACATAGTAATTGAAGTCCTGGCCAAGGCAATCAGACAAGAGAAAGAAATCAAAGGGATACAGATTGGCAAGGAAGAGGTCAAATTATCCTTATTTGCAGATGATATGATCTTGTACCTGAAAGACCCCAAAACCTCAACCAGAAAACTTCTGGGTCTAATGAACTCCTTCAGCAAAGTCGCAGGCTACAAAATTAACACACAAAAATCAATAGCTTTTCTTTACACCAATTCCAAACAGGAAGAGAGGGAAATTTCAGGAAAACTATCATTCATGATAGCCCACCAGAAAATTAAATACCTTGGAAACAACCTAACCAAAGACCCTTCAGATCTCTACAAGGAAAGTTTCAAAATATTAAAGAAAGAAGTAGCAGAAGACCCTGAAAAACGGAAAGACCTCCCCTGCTCCTGGATAGGGAGAATTAATATAGTAAAAATGGCTATCCTACCAAAAGCAATCTATAGATTTAATGCAATACCCATTAAAATTCCACTGACTGACTTTACAGAAATAGAAAAAATGATCCAAAAATTCATATGGAACCACAAAATACCACATATAGCCAAAAGACTCTTAAGCTGCAAAACGAACGCAGGTGGAATCACAATCCCTGACTTCAAACTATACTACAGGGCAGTGGTTGCAGAAACAGCTTGGTACTGGCACAAAAGTAGGCCCGAAAACATCTGGAACAGAATAGAAGACCCAGAAATACCTCAACACACCTATAGCCACCTTATTTTCGACAAAGGAGCAAAGCAAGTAAACTGGAAAAAGGACAGCCTTTTCAACATGTGTAAACTATCGGACAATATTATTAATATCACACACCAGCAAAATTCTACTAAAGATCATTCAGAAATGACTGCAGCAGCATATAGACAGGGAATTACCAGAAAATCAAGCGGGATTCAGAAGAGGGCGGGGAACCAGGGACATCATTGCTGATGTTAGGTGGATATTAGCTGAAAGCAGAGAATATCAGAGAGATGTCTATCTATGTTTTATTGACTATGCAAAAACATTTGATTGTGTGGATCATAACAAACTATGGATAACACTTCGGAAAATGGGAATACCAGAACACCTAATTGTGCTCATGAGAAACCTGTACATGAACCAGGAGGCAGTTGTTCAAATAGAACAAGGAAACACAGCCTGGTTTAAAGTTGAGAAAGGTTTGCGTCAGGGCTGTATACTTTCACCCTATCTCTTCAATTTATATGCTGAGCAAATAATCCGAGAAGATGGACTTTATGAGGAAGAACTTGGCATCAAGATTGGAGGAAGACTCATTAACAACCTGCGTTATGCAGATGACACAACTCTGCTTGCTGAAAGTGAAGAGGATTTAAAACATTTACTGATGAAGATCAAAGATCATAGCCTTCAATGTGGGTTGTGACTAAACATCAACAAAACGAAACTCCTTATGCCTGGGTCAGCCGGAAACTTCACAATAAATGGAGAAAAGGTAGAGGTTGTCCAAGATTTTCCTTTGCTTGGCTCTATAATCAACACCTGTGGAAGCAGCAGTCAAGAACTCAAAAGATGCATTGCTCTAGGAAAAGCTGTGGCAGAAGATCTCTTTAGAGTATTGAAAAGCAAAGATGTCACATTGTAGATGAAGGTGCGTCTGACTCATGCCATGGTATTTTCAGTGGCATCATATGGTTGTGAAAGCTGGACATTGAACAAGAGAGACAGAAAAAGAATTGATGCTTTTGAATTGTGGTGCTGGAGACGTCTATTGAATATACCATGGACTGCCAAAAGAACCAACAAATCTGTCCTAGAGGAAGTGCAACCAGAGTGCTCCTTGGAAGCAAGAATGGCCAGACTATGTCTTACATATTTCAGACATGTAGTCAGGAGAGATCAATCCCTGGAGAACGACATCATGTTTGGGAGAGTGGCAGGTCAACGCAAAAGAGGAAAACCCTCCACCAGATGGATTGACACAGTGTCTGCAACAATTGGCTTAAACATAAAAAAAATCGTTTTCCTGGCACAGAATCGGCAAGTGTTTCCATCTGCTGTTCATAGGGTTGCTGTGAGTCAGACTCGATTCGACGGCACCTAACAACAACCACAACAAGTGCCTTTAACTATCCATAATAGTTGTTCTCTTTCTTTAATTAGATTTTAAGTCATTTGAGAAGTAGAGCCAGAGATCATCTTTCTTTTTCTCTGTTAGGTGCCATCGAGTCGGTATCCAACTCATAGTGACCCTCTGTACAACAGGGGAAACACTATTGTCAGTGCTTCTCTGCTGTTCATAGGGTTTTCAATGGCAGATTGAATTTTGGGAGGGGTTTGCCAGGTCCTTCTCCCAAGCCTACAGCTTCTGGTGTTCCCAGGCGGTCTCCCATCCAGGTACTAACCAGGCCCGACCCTGCTTAGCTTCCGAGATCTGACGGGATCGGATGCCACAGGGCTACGGCTGTAGGCCTCTTTTTCTCTACCCTTTAGTAACTAATTCAGAGCTGATCAGTAAATTTTTCCTAGTTAGTCAATTTCTGGAAGACAGTTTTTTTCTTCTAACTGTAAAAAAATAAATATCTACCACTTGAGAACCATTTTATTTGCTTTTCACTAAATTCAAGCATGTAGGCGAGAGCTATCTATCATCAGGCACAGGAAACGTATTAGGTAATCTCTTTCTATTACTTGCTTTAGTTACAAGTACTTCTGGAACTCAGTGCCCATGATGCTGGTTAAGAATTATGTTTATTGTTATATTTGTGTAAAAATGTAGGTCTCTGTGTAGAAAGGATCAGAAGACATGTAATTGCAGTTTTATGTTAAGGGGTTCTTTACTTTTTCTATGAAATACCGATGTGCACAATAAAAATAAAAGGTTAGTTGTTAAAAAAAAAAAGCTCTTTGGGAGATATATACTCATTTGTTATTTATCTGAGATGCCTACAGCTGTAGCACTGTGACATCCAATCCCATCAGATCTTGGATGCTAAGCAGGATTGGATCTGGTTAGTACTTGGACAGGAGGCTGCCAGGGACAGGGAACACCAGGTACTATAGGCTTGGGAGAAGGACTGGGCAACCCACTCCCAAAAAAAACAATCAGCCCTTGAAAACCCTATGAATTGCAAAGAAGCACTGACAATAGTGTTTCCTCTGTTGTATGTAGGCTCACTATGAGTCAGATACTGACTCGATGGCACTTAACAACATTTATCTAAGAAACATAGAATGTCTACTTTGAGCTTAATACTAGAGATAAAGAAGGGAATTAAACAGATTTTGGCTTCTGCTGACTTGACACATGTAGATTAGTTGGAGATAAAAATAATTAGAAAGAAGTAAACGAGAAATTTAAGAAAGTTCAATTCCATGAAAATTAAGAGCATAAGATATAGTAAATAGAATAGCTATCTTTGTTCAAGTTGGCATAACAAAATGCCACAGGCTGGGTGGAAAAAAGAAAATAGAAATTTATTGTGCACAGTTCTAGAGGTGAGAAGTCTAACATCAAGGTGCCAGCATGGTTTAAGTCTGGTGAGGGGCTTTCTCTCCTGGGTTACAGATGGGTACCTTCTTGCCTGTGTCTTTACATGGTGGAGAGTAAAGAGAAAAATGACAAGCTATCTTGTCTCTTCTTCTAAAGCCAATACTCCCATTCCTGAGTTCTATACTTCATCACCTAATTACCTCCCAAAAGTTTTACCTCCTAAAATCATCATAGTGGAGGATAGGATTTCAACATATGTATTTTGGGGGGACAAAAATATTTTGTCCTTTGCAACTGAGTTATTTTTGAGAAGATAACATTAATGCTGAAGAATTAATAACTAACCATTGAACATGTTAAAAACAATAAAAGATGTCAGAGCTAGATACGGTGACACACTCCTATAATCCCAGCAACTTCGAAGACAGGCAGGAGGATTTGAGTTTGAGGACAGAGGAAGCCTGTGCAATTTAATTAGACCTATCTCAAAACAAAAAGTGAAAACTGGTCTTGGGGTGCAGCTTAGTGGTAGAACGTTTGCAAAAGCAAGTGTGAAGTCTTGGGTTCAACTGCCAGTACTGTAAATAAAACAAAGCAAAGACAAAACAAACAAACAAACAAAATAAGTGGACGTATAGTTTTGTGAAAATAGAAGCACTATGGGCATATGTTCTGACTCATGCAAAGAGCTTGATGCCTGATAGAAATTCAGAAAACTTGTAAGTCTGGTGCATACATGTCAACAAAAAGAATACTATGAAGTGAGGTTGGAGGGATACATGTAGTAAGGTTATAATAAAACTCCTTGGCATTGATAAAGAGTCTGGATTCCCTTTGGAATGCAATGTGAAACCTTTGAAACCTTTAAAGCAAGAGAGTCTACATGATCCAAATTTCCATAGAAAAGATCAGCTTGTTACACTCCAGGTATTATGAAATATGCCAATAATTTAGAAATGTTCAGGTTAAATTTTATATAAGAGCATACATTTAATAATCCATGCATCCCAGTGTTATTTGGTCTTAGAGCATGTTTTTCAAAGAGAGCACAGATTGGGAATCAAGACACCTGCATTTAATTTATTCCTTTCTTTGTAGTTTAGTGAGTGATATTGTATAAACCACTGTTTTGGTTCCTCCTCCTGCTGCTCCTCCTCTTCTTCCTCTTCTTTCTCCTCCACCACCTCCTTCTCCTTGCCCTCTCCTCATCTTCCTCTTTCTCCTTCTTTTCTTTTTGTCAGTACAAGGGAGTTGAACCCAGAGCTCTATGTATGCTTTACAAGCACTGAGCTATATCCCCAGCCCATTTTCTTCCTATTACTTTGAGACAGGGTCTCACTAAATTGTGCAGGCCACCCCTGGCCTTAAACTTGCAATCTTCTTGCCTCTGACTCCAGAGTTGCTGGGATTACAGGCAAGTATCACTGCATCCATTTAGTTCCTGGTTTCTTAAACATTACTCTGGTTGACTTTATCCCAAGGACTCTTACAGTCTTTCCAATCATTGTAACTATATAAATCTATTCATATATTGGTATAAATATACATATATATATGGAGAAATAGATCTAATTAGATTGTTGTTGCTGTTGTTAGGTGCTGTCAAGTCAGTGTCCAGTTCATAGCTACCCTACATACAACAGGTGAAACAGTATTGTTAGTGCTTCTCTGCCATTCATAGGGTTTCCAATGGTTGATTGCTTTCAGTTACTGGGTCCTTCTTCTCAGCCTACAGCACTGGGTGTTTCTGCATGGTCTCCCTTCCAAGTACTAACCAGGCCCGACCCTGCTTAGCTTCTGAGATGTGATGGGATTGGATGCCACGGTAGTAGTATGGCTGCAGCCAATTAATGACTAGAAAATAACTCATGCTGTTTTTGTCTATCTGGAGACAGTAAATTTCTGAATACTGATTTCCACCCAAGAAAAGCAACAATTTAATTTACAAATAAGAATATTTTTACCTTAACTTTGATTATTCTGACCTAATCCTTATATGCACCAACTATCCATTGAATATCCAATGTGTATGAGAACTGTGCTAAATGCCATAACCACATAGGATGAACAAGGCAGAATATGTGATCCATACCAGTGCCTAGAGTAGTGAGAGAGACATGGAGACATAAAATGACAATATAATGTAATTGTTCTATAACAGCATGGACTAAGAACCCAGGAGAGAGAGAGAAAGTTTGCCTGCAGAGAGAAAGATTTTATTCGTAAGACTAAATACATCATTTTATTCTTAGCTAAAATTTCTCCTTCACTTTATATATTAACAACAGCAATAACGTATTAGATGCAGCAAAGTCCAGTCATAGTTTTTCAACAACAATTTTATTAATGTATAATTTATGTACTATAAAACTTACACTGCTCAAGTATATAATTCAGAGATTTTTAGTACTTTCAGAGAGTTGTATAATAATCACCACTATGTAAATTACAGAATATTTTCACCACTCTAACATCTGAGGTAGAGAATTCATAGATTGCATTTAAAGTTATGAGCTGGATAGATTATACAAAGAATTTGAGCACTGGTAGAATAAAAGTAGTGGTCCCAGGGGAAAGCCTTTGGCATTTCTCCATATAGAGTCTGGAGAGAGAAGCAGGAAACCCAGAGAGGGTAGTATCTTGACCCCAATGAAGAGGGTCTCAAGGAAGAAAATGAACAGATTATGACTAAGAACTGACCATTTAATTTAGTAATACAGAAACCATTGATTGTGTAGAGTGTAGACAATCTTCTTAAGAATGGAGAATTTAAAATTTTGATGAATTACAAACTGTATTAGACAATATTACTAAACATTTTAATGGATGATAGAAAGTATACTGAAATAGAATTGTGGTAACAATCACAGATGCTAGACAAGAAGACGTCCATTGGCCCTTTTTAGATGACCTGCAGACTAGATAGTGACTAAGGGTGGACAGTGTGATTCATGCTCTGTGAAAGTGCACGGTAGAGTTTTGGCATAAAAAGTGCAAACTTTATGGCTCTTATCATTTCATGCTGAAAAACCTATTTTTTGCTTTAATTCATATTTGAAGTATGAACACGCTTTGAATTCATAGGATAAAAATATATAAATTGTGAGTGGAATTGGATTTATGGGTGTTGGTGCAGGTTTTTGCATGCTCTCAGAAAAGTGTTCTTGACTTTTAATTTAGAAGTCTCAACATCAAAGTGTTATTACATCTGAGGTTCCTTTATAGATAAAATTCACCACAAACTTTTGTTAGTAAATGAGGATACTAATGTTTGCTATTGCCAGTGCTAAAGAATGGGTCAGATAAGAAAATTAAAGGAGAAAAACATGGAACATTATTTTTGTCATGTGTGAAGATCTGTGCACATTATGTTGGCTATTTTAGTAAACTCTTACAGTTCTTATTTGAGGGAATTTGTGATATAGGTAATGCAAAATGGACTAATCAAAATGTTAACTTACATTTTGATTTTATAATATAATTTTAGTTGATATAGACCAAATACTCTGGAAGATGATTGCACTTTGGCAATCTGACTATAGAAATTGGAAAAGTATTTAAATATCTTCTTTTCATGTTCTCCTTGGGTTTTGTCCTCAATCTCAGCTCTTGGGAGAGAGTGTGAGTTTTGTGTCTTTGGAGGAGCATGAAAGTGATGGGTCTTCGATTTACAGCTTTTTGTGGTTTTCCCTCCTGTGGGCATGAAAATTTACATACCTTGACCAGGACTTTGGTCCTGATGTGATGTTCTCTATTGCCTGGTATGAGTTTTTAGAATAAGAATGTATCTTGTTTTGGTTTATTCTCCCACATGTTGTTCATCACTGTGCTGAACAGCTAAAAATCCTTTATAACTTTGACAACCAGTATAACAAAATCCTAGAGAGCTTAGGTTATTGAGACAGAAACTGGCTCCATCATTTCCACAAGTCCTTGAACCTCTCAAAGACTATTTTCTTCAAAATAATGCTAATTATGTTATTTGGAACAGTGTCTCAAAGTCCTGCATAAAATTAGTTATTAATATTGTTAATATAATATAGCAATCATTTAGTATTAACAATTATCATATATATGATAATGATAACATTCTAAGAAGTAACTTATATCCATTTCTTCAGCAGACCATTTCTTTTAGCTTTTTTTGGAGACACTAAAAATAATAAAACATCTGTATTGCAAAATCCTTTTCAAATACTTTACACAAAATCTAGAGTCAACTTTTATAATCACCAAACTAAACTTTCCCTACATAAACAATGTAACAGTAACAATGAAACAATGTACAGTAACAATGAACAAACCCTCAACTGGACATGGTGGCTCACCACTGTAATCCCAACAACTCTGGGAGGCAAGACCAAGGGGTTCAGTGAAACTGAGGCCAAAGTCTGCCTGCGTGATTTAGTGAGACTCTGACTCAAAAAAAAAATTGTCTGGGGGTACCCTTGCAAAGTATCTGCAAGGTCCTGGATTCAACCTCTACATACTTCAAGAAAAGAAAAAAGAAAAAAACAGCACATTGAATTGCTTAGATAACCATGCTCTAAGCTCAAGCCCTTGGCACCTCAGCGTCACTTAGCCTCAGCCTCTTCTGCATTGTGTTCCAGCAGCGCTAAGTCCTCCTGTGGCCAAGTCTTTCCTGGTTCTGGAGCCCTCTACTATGTACTAGGGTACGCTTCACTCTCCTTCCTGGCTTCCATCACCTGGTTACCTCCTGCTCATACTACATTTCTCAAGTTAACTGTGAATTTACCATTTCAATAGTGTTTGATTGTAGGTTCCTGGAGAAGTCTGGAAGGCTAGAGTCCTTACTCCATGAAGTTTCTAAGGAACAATAGCACATAACACAGCACTGTTTTCCCTTTAGAGTGCTAATTGTGGGTACTTTCAAGAGAATTTGTTGGAGCAAATTGGAGAACATGGTTTAGACTGAAAAAGAGGGAGGAAGGAAGATTCCTAGAAGGGATTCTGCTTCAATATGTCTATCCTTTGTCAGGGCTGCTAGATTTCTTTACATCATGTAAAAGAAAATATCTCTTTAGTGTATATTCACTGACCTCAGCTGAGGAAAAACTTTAAAAATCCTAAAAGCAATAGGACACAAAGTAGTCTTGTTGTTGTTGGGTGCCGTTGAGTCATTATCTGACTCATAGCGACCTTCATAGGGTTTTCAATGCCTGACTGTTTTGGGATTGCCTTGGGAGTGGGTTGCCAGGTCCTTCTCCCATTTTTGCGGTGCTGGGAATTGAACTTGGGACCTCAGAGACTGCAGCACAGCGCTCTATCAACTGAGCTAAATCCTAGCCCCAAAGTAGTCTTAGTCATTTCAAATTTCCTTTATAGGTAGATAGAAATGTTCTTCTCCGCTCCACCATCCTAGCAGAATCCTTCTGCTCCCTCCCTTCCCCAAGCACAGAGATCCATTGCCTTATCAACTAGGCCTTGCTGGTACAGATCTTAATGGCTCTCAGAAGAGTGGCTGCCAATTTTGCTCACTGAGGTCTCAGGGAGGGGGAATCCTTTTCATGGTCTTCCTTTTTTGTCCATTGGAAATGATGAGCCAGCCACAAAATTCTGAATGCATTCTGCTACCCATAATGTAGAGGATTCTAGCTTTTGTCCAGGCACTCTTTTCCCCTTTGGGGGGTCTGGAAATGATGGGAGTGTGTTCCTTTCTCTCTAGGGAACCTTGTCTGATTCCTCTCTCTAGGGACTCCCTGGAGAACTAGCTCATAAGAATTGCATCAGCCCAGTTCCTCCAGAAGTAGATGACAAATTGAGATGCAGAGATTCTATTAGGGTTTAGTGCTTTGTGTGAGAAAAAACGGAGAGGGGGTCCAAAATGACTGGGAGTTTCATCAGATGCACATCAGACCCCTGGAGAAGGAGGGAAGGGGAGAGTGGAAAGGGGAGAGTTTGGGAAGCTGAGATGGAGATGTCCTAGATTAAGATGCAGCATAGGAAGGTTCATCAAGTCTGTTAGAGAGCTTTTAATTCAGTGTATGTGGTGAGATGAGATGAGACTTTTTTCTCCTAGGAACAAGTCAGCCTGGGCATCCCTGCCTTGCTCAGGGACAGACAGCCTATGGGAAGTGTGGTCTCCACACAAGCAGAAATGGATTTTTCAGAATGCTCAAGATAGGGTCCTTGGTCTGTTACACTTCCTACTCCAGGACTTGCCATGACAAGCAATAAAGCATAATGCTAAAAATGGGGCCTCTGGATCTCTCCTATTATGCCAATTTGAATCCTAGCCATACCACTTATTAACTGTGATGCTGGGGAAGTTACTAATCTTTTTGCCTCACATTTCCACATCTGTGAATTGAGGGTGATACCACTATCTTTCTAATGATGACAATGCATGTGCCATATGGCTGTTGTCAAAATATATTAGACAGATTTATGTAAAGTTCCTAGAATGGTTATCCTGTCATAATCACTGAATAAATAATAGGAAACATTTAGTTATCATTTCCTACACCAGTAGTAATGACAGCAACATTCTCAAAATAGCTACTTTTTTCTACATAAGCCTTCTTTTCTAACAGTAACCTTTGTGTTGATAACCATTCTTGAAATGAACTGTCACTGAATATCTACTGTGTGTGACACTGTACTAAGTACTGAAGCGTTTTAATTCAAAATTATCCCATGTCCATTTTCTAGTTTAAAGTTGTGTAGTGAATATGTTAGGGAAGATGGTTTAGTCCCCCTAAGTTAACTACATTTGTCCAAATAAGTCCACAGATATATAAAAGTTATTGATCTTGCCCCAGGTCAAAAATAGCTGCTCACATTCACTTGGAATCATCTCCTACTTCTCTACCTTAGAAGTCTTTAAATCATGTTTCTTTTTTTTTTATACTTTTTTATTGGACATTTTTAATGTATACCTTAATGTGATTCATTCTGACATTCTTTTCATTGTGGTATTTCCATATATGCATTTTCTTGTACATTATTCTTACAGGTTCCCCCTTACCCTCTTGTATGCTTCTCCCCATCCCACCCCCCGATTAAAGACTTCTCTATCATTTACTTGTCTTTTTATGGTAATATTTTTCTATATATCCTTGGGTTCCAGTTCTGTTTAACACAGAAACTTTTCCTGCAGTGAATTTTCTTTTTACCTTGTCAGAACTGTTGCATGCATTTTCTAGATCATCTATAATAATACCATTCTTAGCTTTTTTTTCTTTTATTATGATCTGACCTTTGTATAGGATTTTTTCCTTCTTATAATTTTGATTCAGCTCCCACGTATGAGTGAGAACATGTGGTGTTTCTCTTTCTGAGCTTGGGTTCGTTCACTTAAAATAATTTTCTCTAATTCCATCCATTTTGTGAATTCCTTATTTCATTTTTTTTTGATTGCTGATTAGTATTCCGTTGTGTATATGTACCATAGTTTTTTTTAACCATTCTTCTGTTGAAGGGCACTTTGGTTGATTCCATATCCTTGCTATTGTGAAAAGTGCTGCATTGAACATGCAGATGCAGGTGTCTCTGTGGTATGATGACCCATCACCCTTTGGGTAAATTCCCAATAGTCTTATAGCTGAGTCATACAGTAGATCTATTTTCAGTTTTTTAAGATACCTCTATATTGATTTCCACAGTGGTTGGACCAATTTACAGCTTCACCAACAATGTAAGAGTGTTCCCTTTTCTCCACAACCTTGCCAGCATTTGTTGTTATTTGTTTTATTGATCTTGGCCGTTCTTGCTGGTGTAAGGTGAAATCTAGAGTTGTTTTAATTTGCATTTCCCTAATGGCTAGGGGTATTGAGCATTTTTTCATGTGTTTCATGGCTTTACGGATCTCTTCATTTGAGAACTGTCTACTCAGTTCCTTTGCCCATTTGTGTATTGGGTTATTTGTTTTTTTGGGAGTTTTTTTCTTGAGTTCTTTATCAATTCTAGTAATTAGACCTTTGTCTGATGTATAGGATGCGAAGATTTTTTCCCATTCTGTGGAGGTTTCCTTGACTCTGTTCATTGTTTCTTTTGCTGTGCAGAAGCTTTTTAATTTCATGTAATCCCATTTATCTATTCTTGTTGCAATTTCTTGAGCAATTTGAGTCCTATTAAGGAAATACTTTCCTATGCCTATATGATGGAGTGTATTGCCTATCTTGCCTTCTATAAGTTTTAATGTTTCTGGTTTTATTTTGAGATCTTTTATCCATTTTGAGTTAACTCTCGTGCATATTGAGAGTCATCAGTCAGTTTTCATTTTTCTGCATGCAGATGACCATGTTTCTTAGCACCATGTTGAAAAGGCTGCCCTTTTTCCAGTTTACTTGCTTTGTTCCTTTGTCAAAAATCAGGTGGCTATAGGTGTGTTGAGGTATTTCTGGATCTTCTGTTCTCTTCCAGATGTCTTCAGGCATATTTTTGCGCCAGTACCAAGTTGTTTTGTGCCATTGCCCTATAGTATAGCTTGAAGTCAGGGATTGTGATTCCACCTGCATTAGTTTTGCAGCTTAAGAGTGTTTTGTGGTTCCATGTGAATTTTTTGATCATTTTTTCTATTCTGTAACGTCAGTCAGTGGAATTTTAATGGGTATTGCATTAAATCTATAGATTGCTTTTGGTAGGATAGCCATTTTTACTATTAATTCTCCCTATCCAGGAGCAGGGAAGGTCTTTCCAGTTTTCAGTGTCCTCTGCTATTTCTTTCTTTAATGTTTTGAAATTTTCCTTGTAGATATTTGAAAGGTCTTTGTTTAGATTGATTCCAAGGTATTTAATTTTCTGGTGGGCTATCATGAATGGTATTTTTTCTGAAAATTAAATCATGTTTAACAATAACATTAATAAATTTTCTTCTATTAAAATTGAAGCACTAAAATGTCTATAGAAGTTGTTGTCTCTTGTAAATGTATTAGTAGCTTTCAGGATGTTGTGGTAGAGACTGCTGGTGGTGAAGCTGATAGATTTTTATGAACAAATTTTGCCAGTGATATAATTCAATTTGACACATAAGGGCTCTTTTCAAACATTTATGAAGTCTGTAGTATTTCTCAGATACTTGGAGGACACAAAGGTAAATATGACATAGTCCTTTCCATTGAGATTCTAATATAGACAAGTAGATAATCACAATAGTATGTAGTAAGCTGCATATTATACTTCAGCCCAGGATGCCTGGTGCACAGAGAGGACACAGTGTCCTTTGGGATTACATTTGTCTGAGGGTAATAATAACAACGGAATACTCCAGATAGCAAAATCAAAGGTTATTATTCTTTCATGTCCAAGAAAGTTATAGTGATCATTCTATGAGGAACATAGGCCTCACTGTGTCAGGCATCTTCTATCCTGTTACTCCTCTGCATGTAATTTTCATCCCCAGGCTCACTCTTGTTCAGGGTGGCCTTCTTGTATACAGTTATATGTGCATTGAGGTAGCAGAGAGGAGGAAGAGAAGTAGGAATCACTCTCACCTTTGAAGAATCACTCCCAAAAGTTGTACGTAGTTCATTGGTTTGTATCCCATTCACCAAAATGTGGCCACATATGTGTGCAATGGGAATTTATTCCAAGCTGTCATATGCCTAAGTAAAATGACAGGTTATATTGCTATGGAAGAGAGAAAAGTTTGTTCTTAGAGACAACTAGGAACTATGCCACAAAATCCATCCCAGCTAGGAGTGGAAGCAGAGTGAATTGTCAGTGTTATCAAATTAGTAATATTAATGGATGACATTATAACTTGTAAGCTATGTTGGCTTTCAAACATATTCATAGAAAATTCACAGCTCAATTAGAAATCCAATATAACAAGTTCATAGCCATTAATAGCAAAAAATTTAAATTGTTTACAAGAAAATGTGGAAGGATATAGAATGTGCTATAGGTGTATCTTAGCTGTTCTCCCAACAGGATGGTACTCCATGTTTACCTGGCCCAAATTTGGCCATTATTTTAATTATATTTCCAAAATTATTGCATCTGAATGCTTATATGAAAGTGGAAACTTCTTGCAGTCATACCACTGTGGCGCCTGATCCTGTCAGATCTTAGAGGCTAAGCAGGCCTGGTTGGATTTTGTGGTATTTGAATGGGAGACCACCTAGGAACACCAGGTGCTGTAGGCTTGGGAGAAGGGCCCTGCAACCCACTCGAAAAAAACAATCAGCCATTGAAAACTGTATGAATAGCAGAGAAGCACTGACAATAGTGCTTTACCTGTTGTACATACGATTGTTACGAATTGGACACTGACTGATGGCACCTAACCACACCAATGAAAGTGGAAAGTCTTGTGGGAAAGTAGGTTATCTTTCTATTGTGTTTTTATATGTACACATACATATCAGTACCTATTTGTTGTGGCATAGAAGAAAAACATATTATTACATTAATATTTGATATCTTACTATATTACTGTTAACTTCTGGCAAAATGCCACCTATTGAGATTATTAAGAGTCAAATAATTAGGTAATTAGTGTCATAAGTGCCTTATATTATGCAGAAGACTTTGCTTAAATGTTGTGTGTATTTAGAGGAATTTAATCAGATGGAAGCAATTGACTAGAGTTTAGGGATTGGCTGGGAGCTTTTTGGTAGTTTTTCTCATTCAAAATATTGGAATATGGGCTCATGATGTCTGAAAATTCACTAACCAGACTATTTACAGAAGCATATAAGGTACAAGTAAAGAGGAATTCCTCTAAAGACTTCTGAAATAGGAGCACATAGTGGAATGGAGACTGATGAGAAAGCAGTGCATTTCTTTTGAATAATGTAGTCTAAATATAATATGAGGAATTGAAAGATTTTTACAAATAAAACACATAGATACTTGCAAATATATTGATTTTAGTTCCTTTATTCTCTTACATTTGACTGTTTTCCCATGCACGAGTTGGTAATTTGATATTACTTAGGAAGCTTTCCAGTGTAATGCAAGTTTTCCAAAACATGTGAAAGGCTTACATTCTGAAAGACTAGAAAAAATGTTAAATATTTGATGTGATAGGTAACATATATATTTTAGCTCTAATTCATAATATAGTATAGTGTCATACTTATGAATTAGAAACAAGCAGCACAGAGAACATTTGGGATACAGCAAAGTCAGTTCTAGAGGGAAGTTTATAGCAATGAGTACCGACATTAAAAAATCAAAGTGGGCTCAAACAAATAACTTAGTGATGCACCTCCAACTCTTAGAAAAAGAAGTACAAACAAAATGCAAAACTAGAAGACAGAAAGAAATAATAAAGAGCAGAAATTAATGAAATGGAGACTAAAAAAAAACAATAAAAAGCAATTGATGAAAGAAAGAGCTAGTTCTTTGAAAAGATAAACAGATCTACAAACTCTTAGTGAAACTAACTAAAGGAAAGAGAGAGATTCCTTAAAGATGAAAAAGGAGACATTACAACAGATACAAATGAAATCTGGAGAATGATTATGGAACACTTTGAAAAATTATATTCAAAAAAACTGGAAAAAATTAGATGAGATGAATAAATTCCTAGACACATATAACCCACCAAAATTAAGTCAAGAGGGTATAAATAACTTAAAGAGACCTATAATGAAAAGTGAGATGGAAGCCTTAATAGTCTCTCAACAAAGAAAAGGCCAGGACCAGATGGATTCACCTCTGAATTCTCCAGGTCCTTTAAATAAGAACTAACACCAATGCTTCTCAAACTATTCCACAAAATACAAATGGAAGGTCAACTACCACACTCCTTCTATGAAGCCAGTATTACCTTGATACCAAAAACCAGATAAAAGGGTATGTCAAAAAAAGGAAAATTGCGGATCAATTTCTCTGATGAAACTCTATGCAAAAGCACTTAATAAAATACTTGGAAATGGACTTCAAAAACTCATTAAAAAGATCAAACACTATGATCAACCTGGTTTCATTTTATGGATCCAAGGCTGACACACATAAGATGATAAATGTAATAAAGCATATAAATAGACTCAGAAACAAATCACATGATCCTATCAAGAGATATAGAAAAGGCCTTTGACAAAGTTCAATATCCTTTTATGATAAAAGTCCTGAAGAAATTAGGAATTGCAGGTATATACCTCAACATAACAAAGAAAATATTTGAAAACCCTACAGCCAACATCATAGTTGTTAGGTGCCATCGAGTCAGGTCTGACTCATAGCAACACTGTGTACAACAGAGTGAAACACTTGTCTGCTGTTCATAGGGTTTTCAATGGCTGATTGTTTGGGGAGTGGGCTGCCACTCCTGTATTTTGGGTGCTAGGGCCTCAGAGTGCACAGAACAGCATTTTACCACCTGAACTAAACCCCAACTCAACATCATACTAAATGGGGAAAACCTGAAAGCATTTCCCATAAAATCAAGAAGAGGACAAGGGTATCCGTTGTCTCCCCTGGTGTTCAGTGCAGTAATTGAACTATTATTCTTCTTGTTGTAGTTAGGTGCCATTGAGTCAGTGTCTGATGCATAGCAACCCTACATACAACAGGAGAAACACTATTATTAGTACTTCTCTGCTATTCATAGGGTTTTCGGTGGATGAGTGTTTCTTGGGAGTGGGTTGTCAGGGCCTTCTTCCAAGCCTAAAGCACTTGGTGTTTCCAGGCAATCTCCCATCCAAGTACTATCCATGCCCAACCCTGTTTAGCTTCTGAGATCTGACAGGATTAGATGCCACAGTGGGTAGCTGCAGGCAATTCAACTATTAGCCACAGCAATAAAACATGAGAAAGAAATTTTAAAAGGAACCCACATAGGAAAGGATGAAGTCAAATATTCCCTATTTGCAGACAATGTGATCCTATACTTAAAAGACCCTAAAGACTCCACTAGAAAACTCTAGAGCTGATAAACACTTTCAGTGCAGTAACAGGACATAAAATCAGCATACATAAATCAGTAGCATGTCTGTATACCAATAACAACAGGCAGAGAAAAAAATCAGGAAAACAATCCATTCACAATAGCTTCATAACAAATAAAATTCCTAGGAATAAACCTAATCAAGGAGGTGAAAGACCTCTGCAATTATAACTTTAAAACACTAAAGAAAGAAATTAAGGAACACACCAGATGATGGAAAAATTTCCCATGCTCATGGATCAGAAGAATTAATATTGTGAAAATGGCTATATTACCAAAAACCATCTACAGATTTAATGCAGTCCCATCAAAATCCCAATGACATTCTTCACAGAAACAGAGAAAACAATATTAAAATTCATGTGGAAGCATAAAAGACCCTAAATCAGTAAAACGATGCTGAGCAGAAAGAACAATGCAGGGAGCATTGTAATTCCTCATTTCAAATTATACTACAAAGCCATAATAACAACTGCATGGTTCTGGCACAAAAACAGACATGTAGGCCAATGGAACAGAATAGAGGATTGGAAAATAAATCCATGCAGCTACAACCACCTGATATTCCACAAAGGAGCCAAAGATATAAGTTGGAGAAAAGACACTTTCTTCAACAAATGGTGCTAGGAGGACAGGATATACTCATGTAGAAGACTGCAACTAGATCTCTGTCACCTTGTACAAAAATCAGTTCAAAATGGATCAAAGACCTTAATGTTAAACACTTTAAGATAAAGGCAAAGGCAAGGATTTTCTGAATAGGACCCCAGTAGCACAGGAAACAATAGCAAGAAAATGGGATGGCATGAAATTAAAAAGCTTTTGCTCAGCAATGGACACAATTAGAGTGTCCAATCAGTGTGAAGAGACACCACTCAGAGTGGGAGAAAATCTTAGCCAGCTATAAACAAGACAGGTGATTAATATCTGGAATATATAAAGAGCTGAAAAAATTAATACCAAAAAAGCAAAGGATCCAATCAAAAAATGGGCAAAAGAACTGAATGGAGATTTCTCAAAAGAAGAAGTATAAATGGCCAAAATCATTTGAAAAAATATTCCTTATCCTTAACCATCATGGAAATGCAAATCAAAACTACATTGAAGCCTGGTGTGGTGGCACATGCCTGTAATCCCAGTGGCTGGGGAGGCAGAGGCAGGAAGATCACAAGTCCAAGACCAGAGGCAGTCTTTGTAACTTAGTGAGACCCTGTCTCAAAAAGTAAAACAGTGGGCTGAGGGTGCAGCTCAGTGGTCCAGCACTTGCAAAGCATGCAAGCGCAAGGCCCTGGGTTCGACCCCCAGTACCACAAACAAAACAAAACAAAACAAAACAAAACAAAACATTGAGATACCATCTGACACCAGTCAGAATGGCTAGCATCAACAAAACAAATAACAACAAATGCTGGCCAGGATATGGTTAGAAAGGAACTCTATTATATTTCCACTGCTGGTGGAAATGTACATTGGTGCAGCCACTATAGAAAGCAGTTTGAATGTTCCTCAAAAAACTAAAAATAGAACTACCATATGACCCAGCTGTACCTCTCCAGGGTATATATATCCAAAGGAACATTAGTCAATATACCATAGAGATACCTGCTCATCCAGTCTATTACAGTGTTATTCACAATAGCCAAGATATGAAATCACCCTAGGTGTCTATCAACAAACTATTGGGATAAGGAAATTTATATATATATATATATAATCTCATTGTCCTTCACCCTAGTCTTAGTCTAGAATCTCAACTGAAAACAATTAGCCATTGAAAACCCCATGAATAGCAGAGAAGCACTGTCAAAAATAGTGTCAGAAAATGAGCCCCTCGGGCCAGAAGACATTCAAAAGATAAGTAGGGAAGAGTTATCTCCTCAAATAGACTCAACCTTAATGATGAGAATGGAGTAAAGCCCCCAGGACCTCCATTTGCTGATGTGGCATGACTCAAAATTAGAAGAAACACAGTGACTGCAACAATAGGCTCAAACATAAAAAAATTGCACATACGGCACAATGTTGAGTAGTGTTTTGTTTACTGTGCATATGGTCGTGATGGGTAAGAACAAAATTGATGTCACCTAATAAAAACAACATACATCATGGAGTTTTATTTAGCTGTAAAGAAGGACAAAATCATCATATTTTTCTGGAAAATGGATAGAACTAGAGATCATTTTAAGAGAAATAAGCCAGACCGAGAATGACAAACATCATGTATTTTCTCTTTTACATGGATGTAAGACTTCAATATACATTCAGTATTTAAACGTATCAGTCATGAAAGCAGAAGGGGCCATGCAGGGAAAGATAATGGACAAAAGAAAAGGGGAATGGGGAAAGAAAAAAGGGTAATGGGAGAAAGTAAATATATGTTTGGCCCTTAAGGCAAAATCAAGGTATGTATTTAGGGAGAGATATATACACAAATAAGACATGCAAGTAGGGGGGCCATTGGTGCAGAGGGAGGGGAAAGAGAGGTGTAATGTGAGGTAATTGGGGAAATAAGCATGAGCAATATATAAGGAAATGCATGTATGGAAATGTCATAATGGCACTTGTTAAATTGTGCACTAAAAATTAAAAAAGAAGCAGGTCAGTAGTATTTCTAAGGTGATCAACGTTTTTAAGAGAAAGAAAAACTTTCAGTCGTTCTTATGTTACTTGTAACATGGGAAACACAGATAAAGCTTTGGAATCTATTTTCACTTTACATGGTATGTTTGCTTATTTATTTCCTTTTGGTGCTGGGGATTGAGCCCAGAGCCTTGTAAATGTGGTTGTTTAAGTTGTTTTTCATTTTGTTTTGTTTTCATCCCACTTGTACCTTAGTGAGTAAAGAATTTCATTGATTCAAGTCCAATAGGATTGTCATGTCATATACTTACACCATGAAGATTTGCTGTTGTTAGGTGCTGTTGAGTCGGGTATGGCACATAGTGACCCTATGTACAACAGAACGAAACACTCCCCGACACCGGGCCATGCCCAAAACTATGTCAGTGCTTTTCTGCTATTCACAGGGTATTTTTTTGTTTGTTTGTTTTCAGTACTAGGGAGTTGAATCCAGGGCCTCACATGTGCTTTTTGTAAGCACTCAACCACAGAGCCACACATACCCCCAGCCCAATTTTTCACTTTTGTATTTTTGAGACAATGTCTCACTAGGTTACACAGGCTGCCTCTGGCCTGGAACTTGCGATCCTCCTGCCTCTACCTCTGCCTCCTGAGTTGCTGGGACTTCATATGGTTTTCAATGACTGTTTCACAAGTGAGCTGCTGGATCATTCTCTTGAGTCTATAGCCCCTGGTAACCTGGTATTCCCAGGCAGTCTCTCATCTAAGGGATAACCAGGCCTGACCGTGATTAGCTTCTGAGATCTGAAGAGATCAGATGTCAGGGTGGTATGAGTGTAGATACTAGGAAGACATCTCATGTAAAATATTGAAATCAAAGTTATCACATGTTAATTAAATATATACACATTTACTGCAAAAATATATTTATCTTTCAATAGCTTAAATAGTATTGAAGAAAAACCAGGTGTTAAGAATGTGATGTCTTTCAGTCATTGTACTGAAAATTTTATGTAAAATAACTTCAATAAGATACAAACCATATCTCCACTAGGTTCTAGCTCATCTAATTGACAGATCATTCCCACCTTCACCCTACCTGACCTGTTGAAATACTATGTGGAATTTTGTTTATATTAGGTATTGGAACTTTTTGTGTACATTACAATTTTATGAGTTCATTTTTCATCACCTCAAAAATATCTCTGAGAAAAGGCTTTAGGATAAAAGTCATTTCCAATTATTTTTATTCTTCTAAAACATTTATTTTCGCAATTTAAGTAAAATGCATTCATATTTGAAAGTCTAGGGTAAAAAAGTAACATGGGAAAATCATTCTCACCCACCATCTGCAGTTTAAAATCTAAGACTCATGAATAGATAAAGAATACATTACTGCATTTTTAATCACTAATATGTACAAAGATTGTTGTTAGGTGCCGTCGAGTCGTGTCCAACTCATAGTGACCCTCATAGGGTTTTCAATGGCTGACTGTTTCGGGATTGCCTTGGGAGTGGATTGCCAGGTCCTTCTCCCATTTTTGCGGTGCTGGGAATTGAACTCAGGACCTCAGAGACTGCAGCGCAGTGCTCTACCAACTGAGCTAAATCCCAGCCTTCTATGTACAAAGATAGAGGATTTAAAATATATACATGTATTAATATTGTCCAACTTATTTGGACAGGCAGTATTTTTATCGTAAAAAGTAACTCCATAATTTGCTATGCATTTTAAGACCAAATTGGCATTTTTATGGTTTATTGCTATCACATCCCATCTGCTTTACATCAAAAAGATGAACTCAGAATCTGGGCTGAGGAGGCATTGTGGTTCAATAGCCAGGAAGAGATGATTTGCCAAATAGATTATGTGGCTCTGTGGCTGGAAACGGTCTACCTCTTTGAAGGAGCAACCACAATGAGAAAAGCTACATAAGATGATCAATTTGACCACATTTTTGCTATCAAAACTCTTAAAGACTAACATAACACGTATAACTGGGAGCCCTGTTGAATGCCCTCAAAGAATGTAAATAAAACAGATCAAAATAGTTTTATTTGCTGATAATAATCTAATGTAAATTTCTTCCTTTTTTATAGACTGCAGTCCCATACCCCTATCAAATTCATGGAAAGGAATTGAAAGAAAATTTTTGCATTTAGGAATTTGTACTTGCTTCGTAATTTCTTAATAAAAGCCAATAAAAGCTTCCTTGGTCTCAGAATATTTCATAGATATCTTCTTACTGTTATAAAGGTCTCATACGAGATTTACTCCATGAATCTTTCCAATATACCTCTAGTTGTATGTTGTTATGTTGTTCTTAGGTGCTGTCGAGTTGGGTCCAACTCATAGCTACCCTGAGGGTTTTTAATGGCTGGTTGTTTCAGGATTGCTTCCAGAGTGGATAGCCACATCCTTCTCCTGTTAAATACGAGGTGCCACCTCAGGGTTGTATAAGTTATCAAATTATTATAAATTGGAGGGAAACATGATATGAATTCAGATTGGATATGTTAATTATAATGATTATTTGATTTTATCAAGATATCACTGATAATTTGGTCTTATCATTCATGCAATATCCATTTAGTGAAAAGAAAACATGTAGCTAGTGCAGTTATTAATCTCATAGACATAACATTTCTACTGTTATATTTCCAAAAGGACATTTAATAAGAACTAAACATTAGGAACATTTATTAAATTGTTAAGTGTATAAACCCGAGAAGTCTATATAATTATTTAATTACTATAACTTAACTATGCAAAAACATTTAATGCTAATGCTTTGTTTTAACATCTATACATACTTAGAAAGCTGAAAATATATTTTATGACTTGGCATTTCATGAGTAATTTAGGAATTTACAATCTGCTAGATAAGCCAACAGCAGAAGCTGAGTAATGCTTGACGGTATTGTCCTAAACCATACCATTTCAACGTGATAGAAAATGAAATGCTTCGTCTCAGCTTCTACCTTGTAACATTGGTCATGAGTCAACGTTTCTGCCAAATATCCTTCTAAAAAGTCAGATGAATGCATGAACAACTTTCAGTGATTTTAATTGAACTTTCTTATACTAAAATGGGATATTTCCGTAAATATTTTAGAGATTATAAGTACTTAGAAGTACTCAGAATATGTGTTCCTTTCACTAACCCTACAGATTCTTGGAATCACTTGCGTACTAAGACTCTATGTAAAAATGGAGATTTAATAAATATTCATGAATTATGCACCTTCTGTATGTCCATCTTGCTGTTAGATTCTGCAGAACAAATTGTAGGCTTGCTTTACTTATGATCAGAAATGTGCCATAGTGTTTTTGAAGCAAACAGAAAGTGGAATTGTTATATATTTGACTTCTCATATCTGAAATAAAAATATTTAATTGAAACTTCCAAGGAAGCTCTTAAGAAAGTTAATGAACACATGAAGTTTTACCATCTTTGTGCTTATAAGGCAACTTGATTCTACCACCTCTTTTTATGCATTTTTCATATAAAACTCATTAAAGCTATTGAGCTTTTGGGTAAGTGCAGAAAGTATTTTGACCAAAGACAGAAAAAAATACTTCTGCAATTTTTATGAGTTGAAAAAATAGTTCCCTGTGTAGTTATAATTTAAAATTTTAAATAATAGTTCCTAAGGTGTCAGCAAAATATGAATTGGTGAGGGGGATGGAGGGATACCAAAATGTCTGTCCAAAAGCCCAAACACTCTAGTTCCTAGCATTTTATTCATTCCAGAGTTAAGATATTAAGCAATTCAGAAAATATAACTATTATAAGTTACCCTGTTATAGCTGACCCTTTAAAGACAAAGCAAACAGGTACATTTATTAATATTGTCACATAAAAGAGAGAAAATGTTTTTGGTTGGTGGCCCAGAGCTACCTTGCATGCCTATAATCCTAGCTATTTCGGAGACTGAGGTAGGAGGATTGCAAATTTGAAGCCAGAGGCAGCCTATGCAATTTAGCAAGAATCTGTTTCAAATAATAAATAAGTAAATGAGACAGGGGTTGGGAGTGTGGCTCCATGTTAGAGCCCTTGCCTACCATGAGAAAGTCCGCCTGGGTTCAAACCCCCAGTCAAGAGACAGAGAGACAGAGACAGAGACAGAGAGAGAGAGAGAGAGAGAGAGAGAGAGAGAGACAGATGAGACAGAGAGACAGACAGAGGAAGAAAATGAATATGGATGGATATGAATGTGAATGAATGAGACCTGTAAAAGAAGGGAAGGGCAGTCTATAATATGATTTGGCTCTAAGAGGACACATGTATATAAAGACATGAGATGCTCAAGGAGCACTAAAAGACACATAACGAAGTCAAAAGTTTATTTAGGGCTAGACTATCTCCCCAATACGTGTATTCTTTAATGTCAAGATATAGATCTGTGTTTTTCAATTTTTAATGTACATACTAATCAGTTGAGGCTATTGTTAAAAGGTAGAATTTGATGCTGTAGTACATGGTGGTGCCTGTGATTTTGGGTTTCTAACAAGCTTCCTGTGGTGTAATGGTGTTGGTTTTTGGAACACACTTTGGTGTGGTTACCAGTTGCTAATATTATCTTACTTGATCCAGAAAGAATTTTCCTCTATTACTTACTATAGAGATTTTGACCACACTTTCAGCAAAGTATACTTGTGAATTTTTAGTTTTTACTTAGACTGTTATACAGTTAGCATTAGCATAATGGATGTTTGAAGCTAATATCCCAGCTGGGTGCTATGGTGAACACCTGTAATATCAGCAAATTGGGAAGCTGAGGCAGGAGGATCGAAAGTTCAAGACCAGAGGCAGCCTGCACAATTTAGTGAGACTGAGTCTCAAAATGAAATGAAGGATGGAAAGAAGGAAGGGAGGAAGTGTATGTGTGTGTTGGGGGGGTGGGTTGCAGCTCAGTGATAGAGCACTTGCCTAGCATGTGCAAGGTCCTGGGTTCAACACCTAGTACTGCAAGAAACATAAGTAAGTAAATAAAACTAACTTACCAAAACATAACGGAAGTTATATGTTTTATGTTAATATCTAGAATTGCTTATGTAGAAATTCTTATGTAGAAATGCTTATGTTGTCTAGAATTGTCTTATGTTAATATCTAGAAATGCTGTGGCATTTATTCGATAGGTTTTTCTTGATACAATTTACCAGATATTTGACTATCATTTCCATACTGACAAAATATTATGGTATTTAAGAGACATAATACTCAGTTACATTTGAATTATTATAAGTTTGTGAATAACTTACACTGAATTTTATTTATTATTTTACCTATTATTTATTTATTTATTATTTATTATTTATTATTTTGTCTATTTATGTATCTATTATTTATTATTTTATCTGCCTGTCTATTTATTTATTATTTATTTATTTATTTATTTTTTCCATACTAGGCAGCTGAACCCAGGGCCTTTTGCATAATTTTTGCACATGCACTACCACTGGGCTGTACCCTCAGCCCCTTTTTTATTTTTTAATCTCGAGACAGGGTCTCAATAGGTTATGCAGACTGCCTCTGGCCTCAAACTTGTGATCCTCCTGCCTCTACCTCCTGTGTTGCTGGAATTACAGATCTGCGTGACTGTGCCTGGCTAAAGTGAATTTTAAAAATATGAAAGTCAGTTTTCTCAACATCTTAAGCAATGTAAAAACATCTCTGAAACCACAACCTATATGATCTTCTTAAAGACGATTATACCACATATCTAGAAAAACAATATTTAAGAAAAATTTACAATTGATGACTTTTCCTTTTCTTTTTCTTTTCATCAAAATAGATCACTCACAGATCAAAGAAAGGAAATATAGTTCAAACTTTCCTTGTCTAACTGCTCCATTGTTGGGAAAGAGGTCATACAAAGTGAAGAGCACAGATGCAGTTAAAATATATTTTCTGTGGATTTTTAAGTTAATTCTTTTCTATACTGTCCCTTTCAAACAAAAATCATGTGAACGCTTCTGTTATTCTTGTTGGAATAAAAACAAGTAAAATAAATATAACACATGGCATGCTGATTTTGGCAACATTATATCTTGTGATTACAGCATTTTCCTTTGCAAACCTGTTGGTTACCTGTGATCTTTCCCATGTGACCAGAGATTACACAGATAGCCACAAATAGCAGTAAGAACAAACCACAAGATGACAGCTTGAGGATACATTAAAAGAAGTGTTAAAAGGAGAACTATCACCTCCGATTTTCTATCTTGCGGAAGCGTGGGAATTTTAGTTCCAACACTTCCTATATATATTTAACAGTATATAAATGATTAAACGATACGTTTATCAGCTCCTGTACTCTAGTCTTTATTTCCCAACTTATCCAACAAAGTATTTTCATTTATGGCCAGAATACCAGTGCATATTTGAATATAATTTGCCAGTGATTCCAAGTAAGGAGGTGTTATTCTTGAACTGGGATTTAAAATATAGAAAATGTTCCTCATATGAAAGAGTAATTATAGAATTCAGATTCTCTCTTGAATCTGAAAGCTAAAATCTGTAAACTATTTTTTTGGGAAATAATTGGACAAAGGAAAGCTTCATATGGGTAAACACCCAGGAAACAATGAAAAAAAAAAAAACCCAAAGCATTATGGTCCAGTTTTTGAGGAATGTGGTGGTTATTGCCATTCATAGATAAGATGCTCTGAGTGTCATTAGGATGCATTTGTGGTGAGATACTTAAGCTTGAACATCTATTTTTGCATTTAGTTATTTATTTACCATTCAGGTGCTGATTATTAAGCATTTATTAGATGAGCAGCAATATACTCCGTGTTGTTAAAAAGCAGAGGATAAGAGAAAAAGCAGAGTATAAGAGAAAGCTTTTGCTGTTGAAGCTAAGAAGTAAGCAAATATAAAATAATTAGAATACCAAAGCAAATGTTTGTTAAGATAGTCTAAAGCTTTGGCTTTAAGCACAAAGAAATATACTCAAGGAAGTCTTCTAAAGGGGCACATTGGAGATCAATAATGGATATATATTGGAGAGGAGGAAAGGGGAAGACATCCAGAGTTAAGATAGCAGCATAAGCAAAGTGGTATAGATCTATTTAGTGGTGTGTGTGTGTATATATGAGAGTGAGAATGAGAGTGAGAGCACACAAGAGTGAATGGGAGTGCAGTATAGGGGTGTGTTTCTGATACTTTAAATATAGTTTGTCCCCTTCTTCGATTAATGCTGAAATTTAATCCCCCTTGTGAGATATTAAGGGGGTGGAAACTGACTCTGACAAGGGTGTTTAGAGGTGGATTCTTTGGGGAATGATCAGGATTAAGTATGGTCATTAGAAAAAGGTCTCCATAATTGAATCCTGGTGAATTTATAAGACAAGAGAGAAGGACTAGAAAACACACATGCACACACACACCTCCTTGTCTCTTGCCATCTGATTCCTTGTGCCGCCTCCACACTGCCAGCAAGAAGGCCACCACCAGATAAAGCCTCTTGACCTTAGACCTTCTCAACCATGAGCCAAAATGAAACTCTTCTTTGTAACTCACCCAGTGTGTGGGACTGCATTATGGGCAATAGAAAATGGAAAGTATTCATGAAAATTTTTGTGAGAATGTTTCTGTGCAATCTTAGAAGCAAAAAACCACCCTGAATTAAGTAGAAAGAATGGATTATATTAGAGGACTCAAAATATAGCATAGAATTGACTCTTTGTCCTTTAGAACAGCAGTCCCAACCTTGTAGGCACCAGGGCCAGTTTTGTGGAAGACAGTTTTTCCATGGACTGGAGACAGAGCTCAGGTGGTGATGCCAGAGATAGGGAGTGGCTGTAAATACAGAAGAAGCTTTGCTAGGTAGCTTGCCAACCACCTCCTGCTGCACAGTCCAGTTCTTCACAGTCCTACAGGTCAGCAATCTGGGGCTGGGGATTCCAACTTTAGAAGAACTTTGTAACTTACTTGGTTCTTCCTTAGTTGTTTCAAGTGTGAATATCTAGACTCTTTAAATAGATGTTAGCTTCCTAGATTCTCTGTGCAGTACTCACCTTCTATCAATGTATAGTTATAGAATCTGGCTTATCCTAGAGTGCTGAGCTCTTTCATTTTAGCTATAAATGATGTCTGTAAGGGAACACAGAATATCACAGGGGCATCGTGGATTTATATTTATTCATTAGGGTTTGTTTAAGAAGAGTTCTATTTGTGTAAATCTCTAAATAGATATACTTTATTACATTTCAATCAGATTTCACTCTAACTCCTTAGGATAAAATGTAGAACTTTTAAAAATAAATGTGCAAAATAAATTCATGGTGAAAAACAGTGGAGCATAGAAGAGTGGCATCTGAATAAAAGATCTTGCATATCTATCAAATTCTATGATTTATGTCTCTGATTATACGTCTTCTGTCTCACATGACCACTTGCATTCACAAGCATTCATTCAAAAGTGTTTAAGGAATGCTTGTGAGTTGTACAACCCCTATTCTCAAAATTTCTTTTCCTCCTCGGGGAAAACAAATATATAGAAACCTAATTCAAGGAAGACAGGATGTGGGAGCATTATAGGGTATATTAAGTGTCCTATGGAGTTCTGAAGAAGAAGCACCTAACCAGACTTGCAGGAGTTTGTGCAGATGGGATGACAAAAAGCTAAGAAAGGTTTCCAAGGGAAGGACACTGGAATTGGGTCCTAAAAAATAAGTGTGCTCTTCCTAGGAGGTGTAGAAGGAAAAGAACATTCTAAACTTGCCTCATCTTTCAGTTTCTTGGTAACTGGCTTTTCCTTTTTCTAAGATCATGTTTTCTCTTTTAAAAAACATTTTAATTTCCTTGTCTACTTGAGATCCACAGCTTTATTCCCCGCCAATCACTACTGCTTAGTTACCTTCTGTTCACTTACTATACAGACTGAATTCCTGTGTACAGGTTGTGTGTGATATGCTGACTGCAGTGGCAGTGTGGGACATTGCATGGACATTGTGCTTTTCTTTCACCAAATAAGTTCCTGCTTATGGCTTGCTCTATGCTAGGCGTATAATGTTTTCATACTTATTTCCTAATTAAATGAGCTAGATTCCTAGCTATTATTTGTGTCTATGCTTAGGTGCTTTGGCTCTTATCGTATCACATGCTTCTTTTTAGTAACACATCACAATGAGCAACTCCTAATTGTGAAATGACCAAATTCTCTTGTTTTGTTTTGCATGGACATTTCCTTTCTACTAGGGTAGTGATCACTAAATAAGACACATCAGAAGATTAAACACTAACAACTCTAGAAAATGACTTTTTAAATATTTTAAAATAGCATATTTGAATAGTAAACAGAAGTATAGTTTAGTCTTACCCTGCATAAAAAGTAATTTGGTGTTGAGTAGACACAAATGTCCAAGGAATGAGAAAAGTAAAATGGTATCTTAGGCTCAGATTCATGTTCAGTGGTTCATTGGGTTTATTTTCTTTTTGTTTTGTGCTTTCACAGAAAGTAGCTGATTCATTTTATCAGTAAGATTGTCAGATAAAATAGAGTTGCCCAGTTAAACTTCAAACAATGAATAATTTTATTATGTCTCTAGTAATTTGAGTATAGTATATACTTTATGGGATTTAGCTCTGTTGGTAAAGCACCGCTCTACAGTCTCTGAGGTCCTGGGTTCCAGTCCCAGCATTGCAAAAATGGGAGAAGGATGTGGCAATCCACTCCCAAGGCGATCCCTAAAAACAATCAGCCATTGAAAACCCTATGAGGGTTGCTATGAGTTGGATACGACTCGACAGCACTTAACAACAACAACAACAACAACAACAACATATACTTTACAGTAAAACCTTATGCCCCTCAATAGAACATATTAAGAAGTTCATATTTTTAACTTTTAAAAAAAATTATCTGAAATTCACATTTAACTGGGTGCCTCTATATTTATTTGCTAATTCTGGCAATCCTAGTTATTAGTAATAAAGACTAAGTTTCTCTTTTCCAGGAATGATTAACTTTTAAAAGACATTTTCATAGTATAAGATATGAGTTTGTTGTGTCAGTGTTTCTCAGAATAGGCAATTGTGGAAATGTTTTTGTTGGCTTTAATTGATTAGTTTTTCATAGTATAGCTATGTGTTCCTTACCAAGACTTTGAAAACAATCCTTTTACACTAGGCAACTTCAATAAATTATAGAACTGCTTCTTCATTATTTGGATCACTATCAAGGAGATAGAACATGTATGAAGGGACTCCTGAATTCTAGGATTTGGAGCCCAAGGGATATTAAAAATCATTTAAGTTTAAATGATTTTTATGATCATTAAGTTACTGAGCCACAGCTTTTGAGGTTAAATGACTTATTAACAAGTTAGCAAGTTAATAAGCTGAAACTGATTCCAAGTCATCTAGCTCTCAGTCTGGGGCTATCCAGCTGTGTAAATATGAGGGTGTAGGTTTTCTCTTCTACATGGCAATTAAGATGTGTAATTGTTAGACAATTAAAAGAGGAAAATTAATTGAATGCAATAACTTTAATACACATTGGGTTGGTCGTTATGGACCATAACTAACAACTTCCAATAGCACTAATTGGTTACTATACTTATCCACCCATCCATAGCCAGTTGGTAAGAGCTGGAAGCCACATTGCTTAGTTTGAATCCTTGCCTGCCCACCAACTGATTGTATTTCTTTGGCCTTGTAACCTGTCTGTGACTCAATGTTTGTATCTGTAAAAGGGATTATGTTAATGACAGCTACATCAAAGAAACAAAAATTGATGAAGATCTCTGTAAAGAATTTCTAACAATACTTGACAGTTACGTACAGATTTAACTAGTTTAGTAGAATGCTTGCTCTGCATGCTCTGAGGCCCTGGGTTCAATCCCCAGCACCAGTAAAATGAGAGAAGAACCTGGCAGCCCACTCCTGAAAACAATCAGCCATTGAAAACTCTATGAATAATAGAGAAACATTTTGTTCTATTGTACATAGGGTCACTATGAGTCAGACTGACTTGAAGGCACCAAACAGTAACATCATTGTCTTGGTATTAGTAATATATCTGATGCATATTAATGGTTATGATTGATAATTTATCAGATCCTGTCAGAGTAAATGTGATTAAGAGTGTGATGAAATCTGGATGCATATTTTTAGTGATTTCAAAGATCCAAGAACACTATATTTAGTATTTTACAAGTTGCTGCTTTAATAACTTTTAAAAGGTTGTTGTTGTTGTTAGGTGCCGTGGAGTTGGTATCGACTCATAGCGACCCTCCTAGGGTTTTCAATGGTTGACTGTTTCGGGATTGCCTTGGGAGTGGGTTGCCACATCCTTCTCCCATTTTGCGGTGCTGAATTGAACTCGGGACCTCAGACACTGCAGAGCAGTGCTCTACCAACTGAGCTAAATCCCAGCCCCTTTAAAAGGCAATCGACCCATTTTTAGTTTTACTAACCAAAGACAGATATCCCACTTCATCTCCTCTTGCCTTTAGGGATACCACATCCAAAATTCACAAAATTTTCTCTCATCTTTTAACGATTAATTAAAAAAATATGCCCACACTAGGAAATTAGTATTTGAATTTTTCAGGTTATGTAATCCTTTTAAAAATCCTTTTTTAAAAAGTGAATTTTTTTAAAGCCATTATACGCTTCAATTTCCTTTATTGACTACCCAAGAGGCTTAAATATTCATTCATGAGAAGAGAAAAAGAAACTTCCTACTTCAGATGTGATAATTCTAATAAAGATAATTCTAGTAAAGTGTGGGATAAGTTTCCAAATTTAGTGATTACAGTGTGTTAAGTTCCAAAGAGCCGCAGGAGAACCTGACTATATTTATCTCAGTAATACTATTGGATAAAATGTCCAAGTGATACTTTTAAGTCAAAAAGGTTATTATAATTTTTTTAAATAAAAGAAGACCTCACCTTCTTTAAATTTAACTAAATAACTACACTGCTGTTACATTGATATTTGGTGGATTCAAGCTTATTGTAATATCCTGAAAGATATTATAGACCTGCAGTTCTGTTACTGAAATATTCAGATTCACAAAATTCTGCTAACAGTTCATGGTGACATGTTCCAGATCCATTTCTTTCCTGTTAGATTATGAGGTGTGATAAAAAAATATGGTGCCTGTTTAAAAAAAAAATTTATTGCAGTAAAAGATACATTCTTATAGATTCCCCTCCCCAAAACTCCCCCTGGTTTTGAACATACTTCTTCTCTATTCTTTCCTGTTCTTGAAGCAGTTCTGGAAGTCCTCTTTCATGAGAGTGTTTAGGTTCATCCTCTATCATGACAAGAGTCCATGTCAAACATCACTTTGGGCACTGCAATTTCTGTCAAATAAAAAATTATCCACATTATATACCAGATCTAGGACTGTGTGACTTCTTGCTTTTCCCCAGAGTCAAAATGAGCATGAAACATAAACACTTTGCATCGATTCAGGACATTAAGCCAGCCACAACAGTGCAACTAAACACACTTCTGAAAGACGACTTCCAGGACTGCTTCCGAAAGTGGCAAGAATGATGGGATAAAAGTGTGTGAAGCCAGAGGGAGTATTTTGAGGGGAATTGATGGCAGTGTGTCTTCCTACTGTAACATTTTCAAAAAGATTTGAATAGTCACCATTTTTCTTTTAATAATACCTCATAATAACATAGCTGTGAAGAGGAGTGAGTGTGAGTTCCTAGCCGTATGTGAAACCCACAGTCCACATCAGAGCACCAGAAGTAGTTTCAGTCTATGAATTCCTATGGTTATATTTAGGAAGAGCCATTGTTTACTGTCAATCTAAGACTGGAGTTTAGTTAAAGAATTAATTTCACAAAAGTTCTAGATAGAGGAGTCAAATGGAACAACAGAGAAAGCCAACAGTTTCCTCTTTTGTAATAATATTAGGCATGTTTTCTGTGGAAAATCCTACCCATCATTTGTTCACAGATCTGTTTGTATGTACTTATCCATGCATTCATTCATTAATCATGCATAAATTGAGCACCAAGGCTTTTCATGGTATTGGAGATATAAAGCCATATGAATATATTTTCTGATCTCAAGGCCACTATAAAGAAATATAATTCCAACCTCAGTTCTGTAAATCTGACACTGAAAGGAATCCAATAAAATCTTAGAAGATGTTATTCTCTGAAATCTGATCATCTCCATGTTAGCAGCAACTTCATCTTCAGCAGTATATCCTTTGTGTGTGGCAGTTAGTAGAGAAATAGTTGATTAAGGAATAAATATCTTGATATATTTTTCAAAAAGCATTGTGGTTTTTAGATTCACACAAGCTGAAACCATCTAAAGTAAAGAGCTATTAAAGTTGTGACTCATGTATAATAATGTTCTCAAGCTAGGAACGGAAGGGGACAACATGGGAATTTCCAGTGCAATAGGGGAATGTATAACCTCTGTGTTTGCTTTTTGATCAATAAATCCATCTTAGTCTGAATTTTCTCCTAGCAACCCTCATCTCTGACTAAGTATCACATTCATACCAGAAGCAACAGCTGTGATTTGTTCCTATTAAGATGACGAAGTTTTTCTGGGTATCCGGTCCAGAACCCTTTGCCACCCTAAGTGCCTTTGATGTAAGTTTTGTATATTTGTTTCCTTATTCCAAAGGCAGTTTGGAGGTTGAGGGTGGGAGTGGCCGGCAGCGTTCTATGTTGGCATGTGGCTGAGGTAACAGGAGGATTTTAGCAACTCGTAGGTGGGTGTTCAGGGAGCAGGTGGCATTGAAAGAAGGAAGTGACTATCAGGATTCAGTGGCATTTGGGGACATGTATAGGCAGGCATAAAAAAAGTTGGGTATTCTTATTCAAAGTGTGAAAACACTTTGATATTATCATAATGGGATATATAATCCAGGGCTTTTGGTATTCTAAGGAATAGTATGTCGGTTTGGCACTTTATTCAGTTTTAGGAAGAGAGCTCAAAGGGTTTAAGATAAATAAGAACAGTAACCAGCTTGCAGAGTATGTAATAAACCTGAATGATTTTTTGAGTTTTCTTTAACAGTTTCATTGAGGTATATTTGGAATACACAATAAGTGTATATATTTATTGTACACAACTTAATGAGTTTGAGTATATGCATACACTCTGAAGCCATCACCACAGTGAAAGTAATAAACATACACACTGCCCTGGAAACTTTCCTCATACACCTTGGGTCTTTGAGGCAGCGCAGCAGGCGGGAGTGTTGTGTTTTGAGGTAATACTTTGGCTGGTCAAAGTTAGACCTTTGTATGTCCTTATTATTTTAGAAAGTAAACAGTTTTCACTTCACTGTTGTTGGTTGATTTGAGAGGCATCACTTGGCTCAGGAGGAATGAAGCTGTTTCAGTATATTGACTGGAGCCATACCACCAAGTGGTTTCTTATACCACTTGATGTCATATGGCATGTGTGTCTAAAGTACACCTGGAGTTGCTCAGCTCTTAAGCAATATGAGCATTTTAACCTGCACAGTGGAAGAGTTTCTTCAGTTATTGATGCAACCAACATGATCCCAGCCTTCTTTTTTAGGACTTGGGGAGAATAAACCTTTTGATTCAGTTCTCTGTATTAAATAAGCAAATTACTAACCCTCCCTCTTCCAATTTCCAAAAGACAGTGTGGAAATCTTCAGTAAGAAGTTTAGACAACATGAATATGAAAAACCAAGATATGTTAACCACAATGACATTACAAAGGTATTTCTAAAATGGAATAATAACTCTCTTTTTCAAGATGGCCTTTAATAATCTGTAGTCATTTGTAAACACTGTCACATCAAAGCCATTTTGTTGTTGTTGTTGTTAGGTGCCGTCGAGTCGAGTCCGACTCATAGCGACCCTGTGTACAGCAGATCGAAACACTTGCTGATTCTGTGCCAGGCAAACAATCTTATTTATGTTTAAGCCCATTGTTGCAGAGACTGTGTCAATCCATCTGGTGGAGGGTTTTCCTCTTTTCTGTTGACCTGCCACTCTTCCAAACATGATGTCCTTCTCCAGGGATTGTTCTCTCCTGACTACATGTCCGAAGTATGTAAGACGCAGTCTGGCCATTTTTGCTTACAAGGAGCACTCTGGTTGTACTTCTTCTAGGACAGATCTGTTGGTTCTTTTGGCAGTCCATGGTATATTCAATAGACGTCTCCAGCACCACAAATCAAAAGCATCAATTCTTTTTCTGTCTCTCTTGTTCAATGTCCAGCTTTCACAACCATATGATGCCACGGAAAATACCATGGCATGAGTCAGATGCACCTTCATCTTCAATGTGACATCTTTGCTTTTCAATACTCTAAATAGATCTTCTGCCACAGCTTTTCCTAGAGCAATGCATCTTTTGATTTCTTGACTGCTGCTTCCACGGGTGTTGATTATAGAGCCAAGCAAAGTAAAATCTTGGACAACCTCAATCTTTTCTCCGTTTAATGTGAAGTTGCGTGCTGACCCAGTCCTAAGGATTTTTGTTTTGTTGATGTTTAGTTGTAACCCATATTGAAGGCTATGATCTTTGATCTTCATCAGTAAGTGTTTTAAATCCTCTTCATTTTCAGCAAGCAAAGTGGTGTCATCTGCATAACGCAGGTTGTTAATGAGTCTTCCTCCAATCTTGATGCCACGTTCTTCCTCATAAAGTCCAGCTTCTCGGATTATTTGCTCAGTTTATAAATTGAAGAGATAGGGTGAAAGTATACAGCCCTGACGCACACCTTTCTCAACTTTAAACCACTCAGTGTTTCCTTGTTCTATTCGAACAACTGCCTCCTGGTTCATGTACAGATTTCTCATGAGCACAATTAGGTGTTCTGGTATTTCCATTTTCCGAAGTGTTAGCCATAATTTGCTGTGATCCACACAATCAAATGCTTTTGCGTAGTCAATAAAACATAGATAGACATCTTTCTGATATTCGCTGCTTTCAGCTAATATCCACCTGACATCAGCAACGATGTCCCTGGTTCCCTGCCCTCTTCTGAATCCCTCTTGATTTTCTGGTAATTCCCTGTCTATATACTGCTGCAGTCGCTTCTGAATGATCTTTAGTAGAATATTGCTCGTGTGTGATATTAATGATATTGTCCAATAGTTTGCACATTCAGTTGGATCCCCTTTTTTGGGAATAGGCACAAATATGGATCTCTTCCAGGCAGTTGGCCAAGTAGCAGTTTTCCAAATCTGTTGGCATAAACATATTAACACCTCCAGTGCTGCATCTGTTTGTTGAAACATCTCTATTGGTATCCCATCAATTCCTGGAGCTTTGTGTTTCGCCAGTTCTTTCAAGGCATCTTCCACTTCGTCCTTCAACACCATTGGTTCCTCTTCATGTACAACCTCTTGGAATGGTTGGTCATCTACCAATTCTTTCTTGTATAATGACTCTGTGTATTCTTCCCATCTTCTTTTGATGTTTCCTGCATCATTTAATATTTTCCCTGTAGAATCTTTTACTACTGCCACTCGAGGCTTGAATTTTTTCTTCACTTCCTTAAGCTTGAGAAACACAGAGCGTGTTCTTCCCTTTTGGTT
>VMDO01008653.1:0-82444 GCA_007922755.1 Pedetes capensis
AGAACAATCCCTGGAGAAGGACATCATGTTTGGGAGAGTGGCAGGTCAACGCAAAAGAGGAAAACCCTCCACCAGATGGATTGACACAGTGTCTGCAACAATGGGCTTAAACATAAATAAGATGGTTTGCCTGGCACAGAATCGGCAAGTGTTTCGATCTGCTGTACATAGGGTCGCTATGAGTCGGACTCGACTCGACAGCACCTAACAACAACAACAACAATATGTATTCTTAAAATATCTTACATTCATACTTTATCATTGCGTTTTGGGAAGTCATATAAATAGCATATAGATGTATTTTTTAAAAATATATCCCTTTTATTTATAAATGTTGGTGGGGTACAGACTAATTAGGCTTTTGCTATTTCCATTATGCAACTATTACATCACTTTTGGTTATACTTTCATCAACTTATATATTTCACAGAATGTTTTGATTAGAGTAAGAAATCATACGCAATTATGACATTCTCTTTTTCCCATGTATTTGTATTGTTGCATCATCTGTTTTGAGATTATCTTCTCTGTCTTTACCCCTCCATATTATTTCCCCTTCCCTTTCCCCCTTCCTCAACCTCCACTCCATCCCCCACTAGCCTCCTACCCTCTCTGCTTTCATTTTCTCTTCTTAGATAAGTCTGATTGACCATCTCTCTCTCTCTCTCTCTCTCTCTCTATATATATATATATATATATATATATATATATATATGTATATATATATATATTTTTTTTCCTTCCTTTAAGTTAAATTTAGATCCCACATATAACTGAGAACATGTGGTATTTCTCTTTGGGGGCATAACCTGCTTCATTTAAGACAATATTCTCCAGTTCCATCAATTTTGCTGCAAATGACATTATTTCATTTTTTTATTGCTAAGTAATATTCCATTGTGTATATATACAACTTTTTTATCCCTTCCTCTGTTGATGGATATCTTGGTTGGTTCCATATACTTGTGGTTGTAAAATGTGTTGCATTAAATATGGAAATGCAGGTGTCTCTGTTGTATGATAATTTATTTTCTATTAGGTGTATTCCTGAAGTCATCAACCATTGAAAACCCTATGAGGGTCGCTATGAGTCAGACCCAAGTCAACGGTACCTAAGAACAATACAACTTATTCCCAGGAGAAATATAGCTGTGTCATATGGCAGTTCTATTGTTAGTCTTTTGAGGTATCTTCATATTGATTTCCAAAGTGGTTGAACTAATTTACAGTCTTACTAGCAGTGTAAAAAGTTTCCTTTTCCTCTCCATCCACACCAGCATTTGTTATTATTTGCTTCGTTGATCTTGGCCATTTTTACTAAAGTGAGATGGAATCTCAGTGTTGGTTTGATTTGTATTTCCCTAATGGTTAGGAGGGGCTGGGATTTAGCTCAGTTGGTAGAGTGCTGGTCTGCAGTCTCTGAGGTCCTAGTTCAATTCCCAGCACCGCAAGTATGGGAGAAGGACCTGGCAATCCACTCCCAAGGTAATCCCAAAACAGTCAGCCATTGAAGACCCTATGAAGGTCACTATGAGTCGGATGGATACTGACTCAACGGCACCTAACAACAACAACAACAATGGTTAGGAATATTGAGCATTTTGTTTATGTGTTTGTTGGCCCTTTGAACTTCTTCATTTGAGGACTATCTGTTCATTTCCTTTGCCAACTTATGTATTGGGTTATTTGTTGTCTTGGAATTTGATATAGCTGCATTTTTAAACAATACAATGTGATAATTTCAATGGAGAAGTTCAGATCATTTATATTGCTTGTGATGACTAAAATATTTGTATTATTTTTATCTTCTTATTTTGTGCTTTTAATTTATCTTGCTTTTTTGTTTCTTTTCATTAGTCTTTCTTGCCTTGTTTAGTATTAAGAGCAAGAATAATTTCTCTCTTAGTTTTAAAAATAAGTACATAACTCTTTCTTTCTTTCTTTCTTTCTTTCTTTCTTTCTTTCTTTCTTGTTTTCTTCTTTCTTTTTCTTTCTCTTTATATCAGTACGGGAGTGTTGAATACAGCCTCTTCCTCATTTTATGCAAATGCTCTACTACAGAACTTCACCTTCAGCATCTTTTTAATCTTCTTCTCTTGAGGAAAGGACTTGCTAAATTGTTCAGGCTGCTTCTGGCCTCAAACTATCAATCCTCCTGCCTCCACCTTCCAAGTTGCTGGGATTACAGGTGTATGCCATGACATCCAGTTAATGTTTTTTTTTCCTTTTAAGTGAGTACGCTAGAAATACTAATGTGCATGTTTATCTCAAAAAAGTCTGATGTTTACCAATATTTTTACCTTTCCCTCAAACAATTAGGGTAATTTTATATTGATAATGCTACTTCCCACATATTTGCTAATTTTGCCCATCTTTTAGCTCAATCTTGATATCTTGATCTCAGTAATTGATTTTATTATTTCATATAGTCAGTGATTATTTAATATTTATCAAAAAGTTTATACCTTTTCCACATTTCTATTTGTATATTATATGTTCCTTTTGAGATCATTTTCCCTCTTGAATTACATTAATTAGCTGCATTTTCTTAGGGCTAATTGAGTTTTACTAAACTGGGAAGGTTGTCTAAAAATATCATTTCTTTATCCATATTCATAAGAAATACTTTTGATGGACATAGAACTGCATGTTGATAGTTACTTTTTCTCAGCAAAGATAATTGTATTATACTATTCCTAGTCATTGAATTGTGAGCTTAATGAAATCTTGCTCCATTTTGTGTCCTTTTTTTCTCTCTGTTTTCAAAATGTTCTCTGTGTCTTTAGTGTTTTGTAATTTGAAATGTATGAAAGAAAGATGTGGCAATCCACTCCTGAAGCAATCCTGAAACCATCAGCCACTGAAAACTCTATGAGGGTCACTGTGAGTCAGACCCACCTTGAGAGCAACTAACAACAACAACAATTTGAAATGTGCTGTGTTTTGATATGGACATCTTTTTGTTTACACTGCTTGAGTTCTTTGGAACTTTAAAAAAATTTATTAGTGTATATTCATTGTAAAAAATAATGGGTTTCATTACGACATTCACATCCATGTGTATCATGTACTTTGGTCATATTTCCCCCCACCTCGTTATCCTTTCTTTAACAATTTCTGATTCTGGGAAATGGAGTCTCATAAATTCTGTGAGATTCTTAGTCATCATTTCTTTGATGACTGAGACATTTTCTGCTATTGCTTTTATTCCTTCCTTTTGAGACTATGATTAAATGTCTACTAAATCTCATTTTATTCTACATGTCCCTTAGCCTCCTTTTCATGATTCTTGTTTATCTTCAAGTGCAGTATTCAATCATTTCTTCAGTTCTATTTTCCAGTGTCTCTTCCCTTGAGTACAACTTAGCTGGATTCTCTGCTACAGAGTCTCCTGAAGCTATAATCAAGGCAGCTACGGTCTCAGATCAAGGGTGAACCATGGAAGGATCCACTTCCAAGTGTACATTGCTGTTTGCTGGATTCAGTTCTCTATGCTTGTAATATTGAGGTGCCAGTTTGGCGCTCCCTGCCAGCTGGAGCCCTTTCTCAGGTCTAGAGGCTGCCCTCAGTTCTTTGCTTTGTGGACCTCACAAACAGGGCTTTTTCTTCATCAAAACTAACAATGTAGAGATATTCTTTACAGGGGTGAAGGACCAGGCATCCCACTCACAAAACATTCCCAAAACAAGCAGCCATTGAAAACCCTATGGATAGCAGAGATGCACTGACATAGTTCATAGCATGGCACAGTGTTGGGGAGTATCTTGTTCTGTTGTACATAGGGTCACTATGAATCTGACCTGACTCAACGGCACCTAACAACACAAAGACAGAGGTCACAGTCTTATGCGATGCAATCACAGAAGAGGCATCCCACCACCCTTCCCTACAGATGGTCCCCATGTAATGATAGTTTGATAATTTTTCACCTTTACAAAGTGTGGAAGCACATCCATGTACTTTAGTACAGTATTTATAGTAGAGTGTATGATCTATTACATACCATATTATAAAATAGTCTGTGTTAGATAATTTTGCACATCTGTAAGTAACCACAGAATAGCACCTTTAAGGCAGGTTAAGCTAAGCTATCATATTTGGTAAGTTAAGTGTATTAAATGATATTATTAGTACTAGGGGGGTTGAATTTAGGGCATTACACATGCTAGGCAAGTGCTGTACACTGATTCACACTCCCTGTCCCCTTTAAAATTTTTTTTTTATCTTGAGACAGGGTCTCACTAAGTTATGTAGGCTGCCTCTGGCCTCAAACTCACATCTTCCAATCTCAGCCTTTTGAGTAGTTCACATTACTGATGTGTGTCAGGATACCTGCTAAATTAATTTTTGATCAACTGTATTTTCAATTTACAGTGGGTTTATCAGGCTGTAACCCCATCATAAATCAAAGATCATCTACAGTCCATTGGCTAAAACAAGTCACAGGTCCCCCACTCCCTCAAAGAGAAGATCACATAAAGACATTAACATAAGGAGCTAATGGGCCACATGTATATTACAGAGTTTTTCCACCACATGCTCCTTTCAGCTTATTATTTTTTACTACTATATATGATATTGGACTGGGGTTTCACTCGGTGGGGTGCTGCTCCACATTTTCTGAGGACCCAGGTTCAATCACCAGTACTGCAAATATTATAGGGAAAAGTTGGGAGGAAATTGGCAAAAAAACCCCAAATTGGGAAAATGGCTTTTGAATATATGGTTTGTAAATTAGAAATCTAGGGAAAATGAAAGTAACTTGGTTGCACGTTTGTATAAAACCCTTCACAAATACTCCGAACCTGATTGAAGAATTGGATTCAGCTGTTTGGCTCAGGCCATTCTGTGGGCAAGCTATATAAGGAGCTGCGCTGAGGCAGCTCCATCCCTTTCCACCCTTTTTCACCTTTTTGCCTGGACCACCGATGAGGAAACAGCTCTACTGCTCTCTCTTGCCTGGACCTTTGGTGAGGAAAGAATGTTCTCCCCACTGTGACCATCAACAAGGAAAGAACCCGCTCTCTGTCTGATCACCAACAAAGCAAGAACTGTCTCCTCGTGACCACCGAGAACACCAACACAGGTGTTTGCCCTGGAAGGCAAAAGCACCTGAGGATTTTCCTTTCTCCCATCTCCGCTGGCGACCTGAGGGCTGTAGGAGTCTGTGCCCCTCACCCAAGGGTCCCAAGTGAATTGTGTTTAATATCTGTGTGTGCAGTGGCCCCGCCTGTCCAAACCTCCAGGCTGGACCAGGAGGCGTGTGCCCCACAAATATGGCAAAAGGACGTGGCAGTCCACTCCCACCAATCTCGAAACAATCAGCCTCTGAAAATCCTGAGGGTTGCTATGAGTCAGACCCAACTCGACTGCACCTAACAACAACCACATACATGATATTGTTAACCTTAACTTTAAAATTGGAAACAATGCCTCAATATAAGAGAGGGAGCTGGAACCCATCCTGCTCTCTCCATTCCTTCATCTTTGCATGGGATTTTGTAATATTGTCCTAATTTGCTTCTGTTTAATCCTTTTCCCATGCTGTAACTCCTATGGTATCCCAATACAGAATGCCTGAATATGGAGCAGCTCTGCTTAGATTCTTTCAGTGGCTTCATGCAGCCCCAGGATCCAGTCCAAACCCTGAGTGTTGCCTTGCTTGCCCTAGAACTTTATATTTAATCCACCACTGTCCCCTCTTTATCCTCCTTTTATCCTTGCTGAATTGCCTGCAGTTTATTTATTCAAAAATTTAATGAGCCTACGCTTCAAGGGTTTGTGAACCAGCAGAGTAAATACCTTCATTTTTAAAAATTAAATTCTACTTAAGGGGGCAGATAATAAATAAGTTAGGAAGATAAATACAAGTAAAAAGACAAGTAAATGTGTTTTCTTAGATAATAACAAGTGTATGTGAGGACATTAGAGTGACTGGGGTGGATTGGCCTGTAGCTCATTTAGGTACATTTTTAGGGCAGGCATCTCTACAGAAGCAATAGTCAAGGAGAGATTGGAATGATGAAATGGAAGTATCCTTGTGAAGATTTGGGTTGCAGGTAGAGGGAGCCTAAGTATAAAGCCCCTAGGACTTGCTTTAGAGTTTGCTGAATACCTGGTGGGGCTCCAGGGTTGGAACAGAGCAAAGCCATTGTATAGACAGACATGACCAGGTTGGGGAGGAAGGCACTTGACCAGTATCCTTAGTTTTTTCTTTGTTACTTTTCAGGCTTCTCTCTCTGCCCTCTGACAAAAAGGCTGATCTGTGTAGATTGCATCCACAGGCTCCCTGGCAGGAGATGCAAAGCCACAAGAAGGAAATCTGCAGGAGGGAGAAGGTGACTGGGAACTTGCACTGAGTGGCTGTCACTGTCTGTGCCCTTGACTGAGGGTCACAGTTCCTGTCATGCAGTTCTCTCCATGCAACTCTCTTTTGCAGATTTCCAGTGCCTCTTTCCTTTGACCCTAGAGAATTAGCAATAGTACAATCGCCCCTCCTTGCTAGCCTTGGGGTAATAATCTTAAAGTTTGTTATTTCCTCTATATTCTGTTCATGCTTTTGCAACCAGATTTCTTATCAACATCACTTCAAAAACTCCAATTTGAATAATCTGTCATTTTCCTACCGGGGATATAATTGGTTCAATAAGTAACTTGGATGGTGATATTAATTATGATTCTTTTTATCGTGACAAACTTCTGATGGGTTTCAAATGGAAAGTTGCAGGATATGAATCAGAGCTTACAGATCACTGCCTCCCATGGGGAGATCAGAACCTGGGTGGTAACAAGACTCAGGACAATAGTTAAGAGGGTGCCACAGGGGTTCAGGTGGGTAATGATTATAATTTCACTAGTGTGGAGCAGTACAGATAAGAATAAGCAGATAGATTTGGACATATTTTGAAGGTACAGACAATAGGACTTACAGTACATAGAAATTGAGTGAGACGGATGAAGATAGGACACTCAAGAAAGATTCTTTAATTTCTGGCCAAAGCTCAGGGCAGAGGGGTGGAGTGAGTACATAAGAAAACAAACAGGTTGTCAGGGAGAAAAAGATTTTGATTTCTGAGAAAGTTACTTTTGCAATTCCTATGAGACATCTAAATGTAATGATCATTAAAAATGGTCTCTCTATGGGTAGAGGAAGGGGAGAAACAGATTGTAAATTTTGGGGATGTCAGCATATAGATGGCATTTCAAGCTATGGGAATAGATATCAACTAGAGAGTGAGGATAGGAGAAGGATGTGGCAATTCACTCCCAAGGCAATCCCTAAACAACCAGCCATTGAAAACCGTATCAGCGTTGCTATGAGTCAGACACTATTTGATGGCACCTAACAACAACAAGAGAGTGAGGAGACAAAAGGCTGGGTTTTGAAAGTTGTGAAAGTGAAGAAAATCTGTAAAAAGAGCATGAGAAGTGGCAGCCTGGCTAGGCTAAAAGCAAACAAACAACAAACAAGAAAATAAAAATAAAACAAAAAGACTCTGGATCCTAGAGGCCAAATAAAGAAGGAAGCAATCAGCATGTGAGTAGTCCACTGAGCTTGGTGAGATGGAGTTCATTGCTAACTTTGTCAATATGGTGGGTGAAGTGATGGGGGCAAAAGCCTGGCTGGAGTTGATTAAAAACAGAAAATTTCAAGTTTTGCTAAAAATGTGAGCAAAATAACAAAGTGGGATCCCTGCAAGGGAATGAGAGTGAAGCATGATTCCCTTTGCCCATGTTTTTTCATCTAATTCTTGCACCTTAAAATTCAAATTCCTTTTCTAGGAACTGAGAACAAGCAGGATTTAGGGAATCCACAAGCTTTAGTAATAGATCAGTATCCTAGGGCCAGTATGTGGGGATCCTTTATCACTCTTATGCCCAAAGGAGCATTGAGAAGAGCAGCTCGTGGATCCTGAAGGGCCTGGGTGACACTAGCATTGTGCACTTATCATTCACAGAGGTACATCACATAGTATTGGATGATGGATGACTCGTGCTGGACAGTGTCTAGATTCTCTCATCAGTATTAGTTATTATACTATCACAATGCAAAAATATATCAATGCAGCCAAGTATGGAGCAGCCATCTCTCTCTCTTTCACCTCAATTCCCCCTCCTCAATCTTCTTGGTACATTTGTGTGTTATTCTGATTTTTTAAAATTTGAGATGCTTGGAGTATGGGGCAAGAGGAGAAATTTAGCTAGGAAAGTCAGAGATGGCTATTTTGTCATTACAAAAACCAAGAAGTAGCATCTTTTTGGGAAAAAAATCTCAAAATATATAAAAAGTGAGAAGAGAGAAGTGGGTTTTGAGACACTGTTTTGAAGAGTTTTGAGATTTTGGATTCTGAAATTTTGGGGGCAATGAAATGAAAAATTTGAAGTAGATATCCAGTTTGGAATACTAAAAGCAAAATAAGACAAAATTCCTAACTTTTTTCTATGCAATTTCCTTTAGGCACTTTAATGAGAGATTTCAGTAGAAACTTAAAATTAGCTTTCAATGATTTTTAGATGGCAGTATAATAGTATAACTGATTGTGATTCTGTTTAATGTAGATTTATTAGTTCTAAATTATTATTAATGTAATTATCTGTTTACTTGTCTGTATTCTATGTAAAACGGTGACCTCTTCCCAATTTTATTGGCAGTCTGGACACTTACTAGTGATTGACATATGGTATACATTAAGACAGAGCTATAGACAGGAGCAGTTATGCAGGGCCTCATGCTTAGGAGAGGTCAACACTCAGTTTAAGGTTCTGCTACTGCAATCCTTGCCTGCAGTTGTAGCCCTGTGGCATCCGATCCCGTCAGATCTCAGAAGCTAAGCAGGGTCGGGCCTGGTTAGTACCTGGATGGGAGACCGCCTGGGAACACCAGAAGCTGTAGGCTTGGGAGAAGGACCCGGAAACCCCCTCCCAAAAATCAATCTGCCATCGAAAACCCTATGAACAGCAAAGAAGCACTGACAATAGTGTTTCCCCTGTTGTACAGAGGGTTGCTATGAGTCCGATACTGACTTGATGGCACCTAACAACAACAACAACTGCAATCCTGAACTTTTCAATTTTTGAACAAAGGGCTGAGTCTCAGAATTTTATTTGGCACTAGGCTCTATAAGTCTGCAGTTATAACACCCTGGCATCCGCTCCTGCCTGATCTCGGAAGCTAAGCAGGGTTAGGTCTGGTTAGTATTTGGATAGTAGACTGCCTGGGAACACCAGGTGCTGTAGTCTTGGGAGAAGGACCTGGCAACCCACTCCCAAAACAATCAGCCATTGAAAACCCTATGAACAGCAGAGAAGCACTGACAATAGTGCTGGGAATGGCACAGTGTTGGGGAAGAGTGTTTCATTCGGTTGTACATTAGGGTCACCTAACAACAAGAGGCTCTGCAACTTATGAGGCCAGTTCTATATTCAGAAATTATTTGTTGAATAACTAAAGATAGCTTCTACCTAAAACAAGGAAGGGTGGGTATTTTTTCCATCTCTTTTTGTTCTAATGTGACTCTTCTACCTTTCTCAGAAGGTCCTTCTTTAGAAGATTCTAGAATATTTGACCAGATATCAGTCTGCCAGAAAACTGGAAAATGGAGGAGTACTGCAGGCATAAATGTCAAGATAATTTGCAGAAAATAAAAAGGGATTAATTGTCAACGAATATAGTTCAATAATCTTTGAAAAGTTGTCCAAGATCAAAGAGGAAAAGTGGATTGAAGTATTATAGGTTATACCAAGATAATATACCAATGATTGAAGTTACAACAAAGTCCTAGTGTGGAAAATGCACTGCATGTCAAAGAGAGATGTTTAAAATAGAGAAAACACAATATTCTTGATTATACTATAGCAAAAGAAAAAGTCTTATTAGTCAAGTGGGCTAATTGTGTGCATGGATTAGAAAAAAGTGGAATGAATGGGACAGAAATAAAATCTAGAAAAGGGGACAACGAAAATGAGTGTCTGTGGTGGTCAGGTAATTTGAGTTTATTTCATTGACAAAGTGTTGATATTTCATGTCCATTTTGAATGTCAACTTTCACAATGGATCTCCCTTAAGGGAGATTTAGTTGTCTCCTGGGCTGTGCTGCTACAACCATTTCTAGTCTGTTTCTACTACACCTCTCCTGGCTTAAGGCTCTCAATCAGTCTGTTATTATTTGCTGTGAGTCTATCAACATCAAAAGATGCTGAGCTCCTCCAGGGTATATTTCATTCCTTTTATTTTTAGCTTGTACAAGAGTACCTGGTATGTAATAGATACTCTGTGGCAAATACTTGCTAAATTAAGTGTAAATAAGCATACACACACATGCATATACATACACACAAAAAATTATTTTTTAAAATTAATGAAATTGCCTCATGCAATACACTAAAAATTCTCAAGTAAAACAGAAACAACACATAGCCATTGTGGTGATGTGATTTATAATGTAAACTTTAAAATATACTCTCTAGGGCAAAAGTGGGCTTGGGTTTAGCTCAGTTGGTAGAGAGCTGCTCTGTGCTCTCTGAGGACTTGGGTTCGATCCCCAGCACCACAAAAACAGGAGAAGGACCTGGAAGACCACTCTCAAAACAATCAGCCATTGAAAACCCTATGAATAGCAGAGAAGCACTGACATAGTCTGGGCATGACACAGTGTTGGGAAGTGTTTTGTTCTGTTGTATATAGGGTTGTTATGAGTCAGACCCAAATTAATGGCACCACAATGACCACCACAGGACAGAACCCTTCCTCCCTTCAAGTTCTGGAGCCAGGAATGGTGGCACATGCCTGTAATCCCAGAGATTCAGAAGTTTGAGGCAGAAGGATCATCAGTTCAAGGCCAGAAGCAGCCTGTGTAATTTACTGAGACCCTGACACAAAATAAATAATAAAATATATGGGCTAGGAGTGCATCCCTGTGGTAGAGCACTTGCAAAGTATGTGTGAGGCTCTGGGTTCAACCCCCTAAAACAGCAACAAAACCCCCCCCAAACAAGCAACAACAACAACAACAATATCAATAAAAACCCCATACTACTTTAAGTTCTGGAAAATGGATGTTCTAAGAGATTATAACGACTTTGACTAGTGCCAGCAAAAAAAAAAAAAAAAAAAAAAAAAAAAAAAAGAAAAAGAAAAAAAGAAAAGTGTTACTATGAGACTATGTCCATGTGCTTCTTTTTAATTTAAAGGTGACATCTTTGTTCTTAATCAGCATTTCATAATAGTCAGGATTTTTTTTAAAATAAAGGAGAACAATCCTGCTTTATGGATAAATCAATTTTGAGAAATCTACATGGATGCAACTGCTGGATTTATCTCTTAGTTTGGATGAACTTTTGATCAAGGTATAATCTTTTTACCCTTTAGTATCCTAGTTAGGATATAACTAAAACCACTCTGACACTATATATCTCAGAAACAATTCCATCAGGCTAAACACCCTGGGATATTCTTATAGAAAAGATTCCAGTAGGCATACAAGATAGTATATTGATTTAGATTAAAATCAGGGTAGTCATTGAAAAATTAGAATCAGATGGTAAAGTATAGAATACATGAAATGAATTACTGGAGAAATAGAACAGGGCCATATATATATCTTGTCCAAAGTGCTTTGCATATAAAAATAGTCCATTAAGAAAGAGTATTTGGGTGATGTACTGATGTGACTAAGTCTATGCAATAACTTCCCAGGAAACACTGGCTGCTTATGTGATTACATTATATAAAACACTATCTGGTCTCCTTCAGAACCTCCCTTCAATTTTGAATGCCCTCTGACAAAATGAATTGAGGAGTTGAAACACCCCTTCATCATATCTCCCAAATGTATAATTTTTTTTTCACATTTTCTGTAAGGAAGAATGTACTTCCTAATTCTTCCTAATATAGAAGAGCTATATTTTAGCAACTTAAATATCTACTATTTTAACATAATATCACCCCTTTTTTCACAATCAAAAACAAATTTTGTCATTAGAAGTTTACTAACAAAAAAGAATTATTTGAGAAGAACATGCTTTTTATTTTTGTGATGAGATAATTTAAATCTTTCATTCACATGGCAAACATGTTCTATGTAAACCTTTTGCTAAGATTTTGAAGTAATACTATTAAGAAAAAGTTCTGTTTTTTCAGCATTGTGCATACAGAGAAAGAGATGGACATTAATACGCAGAAGTACCTTGAAGTGAGGCAGATGCCCCCAGAAATATGCTTTAGTATTGCAGCATTGGTGTTGATATTTCAGTTTTAATATATGGCATTACTAATGATTTATAGTATTCATAAGACTAACATAGCATTATCATGGTAGATTATATTTTCCAAAAATGGCAACAATGATATTCCATGTTCTTCTGGAATTTTGACACTCCTTTATCTGTATGTATTGTCTTTCTCCTTTCCTTGACTTTGGGTGGGACTTTTTGATGGTTTCAATGAACATTCTGCAGCAGAAGTGACAGCATGTGCTATCCAAAGCTAGGTTATAAAAAAGGCAATAAGCTTGTTTTTGCTGGGGTTACTCTTGGTCCAGTTATCATGTTGTGAAGAAACACAGACTTCATGGACAGGGGAGCATTTTTGTTGTTGTTCCCAGCCCTGGCCAAGGTCTCAGCAACACCAACAAAACATAAGTGCTCAAGCTTTCACATGATTCTCACATGCAGCCTTTGAGCTACCTCACTGATGGAGTGGAGATGAGTTGTCACCACAAAGCTTTGTCCACGTTGCAACTTTGTGAGTAAAATATGTGTTGTCATTGTTTAAATCACTAAGGTTTGAGACGGTTTATTACTTAGGAATAAACAATTGCAACAATTCCCTACATGTCTATCAGCTTGTCATGCTGTGGGAGCTTGGGTGTTGCTGTGATGCTAAAAGCGATGCTACTAGTATTTCAGATACCAGCAGGTCCACTCATGCTGGACAGGTTTCAGCTGAGCTTCCAGACTAAGACAGGCTAGGTAGAAGGACCCATCAGCCCACTCTTGAAACAATTAGCCATTGAAAACAAAATGCTATGAATAGTAGAGAAGCACTGTCAAATATAGAGCTGGAAAGTGAGCCCCCCAGGCTAGAAGGCATTCAAGAGCTGCCTCCTCAAAATAGAGGCAACCTTAATGATGGGAGTGGAGTAAAGCCTCTGGGACCTCCATTTGCTAATGTGGCATGACTTAAAATGAGAAGAAACACAGTGGCTGCAACAATGGACTCAAACATAAAAAGATCATGTGCATGGCACAGTATTGGGTAGTGTTTTGCTCTGCTGTGCATAGGGTTGCTCTGAGTTGGAACCAACTCAATGGCACTAACAACAATAATTGCAACAACAGGAAAAATAGTGTAAGGTAGTAGTAGGAGCATGTGCAAATTTTTGTAATATAAAGAATCCAAGAAAGTGAGTAGTGTAGTCCATGTCTGAAGGCCTCTCAACCAAGGGAGTAGATATAAATCACAGTCCAAGGGTAGGAGAAAATGAGAAGATAGCTCCCAGCTCCATTGGTGAAACAGAAAAAAAGGAACAAATTCATCCTTTCTCTAACTTTTGTTTTACTCAGATCCCAGAGGACTGGATTATGCCCACTTGTACTGGAGAAGGCAATCTACATTACTGAATCCACTGATTGAAATACTAATTTCCTCCATTCCCTGCCAACATCCTCAGAGACATGCCTAAAATATTTACTCTGTGCACCACTTTCTTGGGTCTCCAGCTTGCAGATGGAAGATTGTAAGATTTTTCAGCCTCTATATTTCATGAGGCAATCCCTCAAAATGAACCTTTTGTAACCTTTCTGTATTTGTATATGCACATGTATATGTATGTGTATATATCTATAACATTTATACCTATATATCTATATTTATCATTTATCTACTGCTGGTTCTGTTATATGTTGAAAACCCTAAGACAAATACCTTTAAGAATAGCTAATGTGAAGAGAGTGTATATTATATGTTAGCCTGTTTTAAGTATAGTGATACCTCAGCACTTGACCACAGTCCCTTCTGGAATACTGTTTGAATGCTAACCAGTTGATTGCTGATCAGGTCTCCCCCATAAGAAATAATGTAAATGTACTTATTGGTTCTGGCACCATAGTGAATGGCTAATTCAGACATATTTATATCACTCACATACTTAGCAACAAGTTCTCTTTTCTAATGAAATTGTTGTTCTTACTATTTTCCTATCCTTCACGTTTATCAATAAAAAGTTTCTTTGGTGCCATGATGACAGTGTGGTATATGTAGATATGAGGTGTGATCAAATGATGTGGTGAAGGAATAAATTTCAAAAATATATAAATTAAACACATCATGACAGTGAAAGACACATTGCCATTACCCTCCCCTCCCCTAAATACTTCTCTGGCTTTGAGCATATTTATCCCATGGTTCTCACCACTTGCTGAAGCAGTCTGGAAGTCCTCTTTCCTCTTTAGTTGTGCTGTAGTGTGGCTGCCTTGATGTCCTGAATCAATTCAAAATGTTTACCTTTCATGGTCATTTTGACATTGGGGAAGAGCCAGAAGTTGCACGGTGCTAGGTCTGGTTAATAATATGGATGACACACCAGGATGTTTATATTTGACAGAAATTGCTATAACAGAAGCAATGTGTGACATGGAGAGCAGTCATGATGATGAAATTGAAGATATTCATGAAAGGGGACTTGCAGAATTGCTTCAGAAAGTGGCAAGAATGATGGGATAAGTGTATTTGAAGTTGTCAAGGGAATATTTTGAGGGGGATTAATGACAATGAGTCTTTTACTGTAATAATTTTATTAATTTAAACATTCACTGTATCTTTTGATCACATCACATCACACACACACACACACACACACACACACACACACACCTGCAACCATGCACCTTGGCATCTGATCTCATCTAATCTTGGAAGCTAAGCAGAGTTGGCCTGGTTAGTCCTTGGATGGGAGACTGTCTGGTAATACCAGGTGGTGCAGGTTAGGGAGAAGGGTCTGGCAGCCCACTTCTGAAAAAATCCCCCAGGAAAACCCTGTGGATACCAGAGAAGCACTGACAATAGTGCCAGACATGCACAGTGTTGAGGACTATTTTATTCTGTTCTACATAGGATCCCTGTGAGTTGGACCTAACTCAACAGCTGCAGTTGGACCCAACTCAACTAACAACAACATCATATATATATATATATACACACACACACACACACATATATATATATATATATATATATATATATATATATATATGTATATATGTATGTATATATGGAGAGACAGAGAGAGGGAGAGAGAGAATAAAACAGCCCACAAGGTTGTGAACACAGCACAAGGACAGATCTTTACTGCTTGAAATCCAGTGCAAAGTGCTACTATCCCCCTTGTTTCACCTGGAAGCATCATGGGTAAGTGTGGGATTTCATACAGGCCTTAGCATGGTGGGAAAATGCTAAGCAAGTGGTCAAACATCAAACCAGAATTCTCTTGAAAATATAATGGAGGATTGAAATGTTCAAGCATGGAGCAGTTCAAGTGCCAAGGTCCCACTGTACTTCAGAAATAGTATTTCATTAGGCAGGTAATCATTCTGCCCATAATATAGATGAAGCAGAAAGTTAAAATAACTCCTCCAGCATCAGAGAACCAGGCTGTGACAGGGTAATAATTTGAAGCCAGGGGGAATGGCAGAGAACCCAAGCTCCATAACACTATTTGTGTTAGCTTTTCATTATGTTTAATATACCTGAGATGAGGTTTATTCAGGTTCGTGGATTTAGAAGTTTCAGTTCTTGATTAGTTGACCCCTTTGCTTTGGGCCTCTGGTGACACGACATGGTGGAGGGTGTGGTGGAGCAAACCTGCTCACTTTCTGGAGAGGAAAGAGAATTTAAAAAAGGAAGAAAATGAAGGGGCTGGTATCCCACTAACTCCTTCAAAGGCATGCTTCAGGGACCTGCAGATGTCCCACTGAGCCCCATCTCTCAATGGTTCCACAGCCTTCCAGTAGCTCTACCCTGGGGAACAAGTCTCTAATACATGGGCTTTGGGGGGCATTTAAGATCCAAATTATTGCACTATTCTATGTAGTTTTGTTTGATAATCTTAGAGTTATGAAAATATGAATGCTTTTCACAGTTTTCTGCATTATTGTTAATATATTAAATACTTTTCAGCAGAAAGACTGTATTTGATTGCACAGCATATAAATTCTCAAATCCCACATTGAAGCTTATTACTTAAGCAACATCTGTTACTGTAGGTCAGATTTTCATTATTTGTAAGACTATGCAGAAATACTGAGCTAAAGCTGTGCATTCTATTCCTGCTATGGATATCCAGACCAGTTAACATATGGTATATCTTTTATAAAGTTTAATATGAATTATAAAGTTTAATCTGAAAGAGTTTGAGTTCCACTCCCTGCAACCCAACCAATAGTATCAATATGTTTCTACCATTCACATTTAGGACTAGACCTATGTACTTTAATGTTTAGCAAGTCCATCCATTTGGGCTGAAGAGAACCAGTTTTGCATTATTTTTCAAAAGCATGTTATATAAAATTATCAGTATGTAAGATGGGTCTGTCTTTTTCTAATAGAAAATCTGATATCATTTTGTAAGAAGTCCAGAAATTGTGTAATAAATTGTGGGTGTGGGGTGTTTCTATTTCAAATCAAAATACACTTTACTTTTAGTCTTTCTAATCTGAGAGTAATATATTTTTATTAATCAAGGTAGACCAGGTTATATTATGGTGATAAATTAATCTCAAAATCCTGGTGACTTGGATGGATAGATAGATGTAGATACACAGTAGCAGAGACCAAGACATGGTAACAGAGACTAGATTTACCATGTATCTCTCCACCTGAAACAACCCCAAGCTGGAAAGCTATATGAAACATTGGATTTCAATGTTTGGACATGAGACAATTAAAGACAGGACTCCCTAAGAAATGGAAAACAAATGCAATGAGTCCTACTATTATTTGCAGCTGATTGCTTTGAAAGAATTTCTAGGTCATTGTGCAGGGAGGACCCCAGACAGATATCTGTGTATTTCTTGAGTTGAGATGGAGCTATGAGAATGTCAAGGTGGCTAGATCTTGTAGAATGGAATATCAGAGAGGAAACAGCAGCATGGAAGAGAACTCTGAAAATATAAAAAGGGCTCTTTTCAAGAATTTAGCAAAGTACTCATCAGCACATGTGTTTGTGGAAATTATATTAGATTGGGGAAAAATACTCAGGAGGACTAGAGGAAACAGGACCTTGTGTTCAAACAGGGCAGACAATAATACCAGTTACCTCAGCCATCTTGGAAAATCTCTAATCAATCAGTAATAGGGAGTGATTAGTACTAGATTAACATTGCTCTGGTATCAACTAACAAAACTAATACAAGACTTAATGGATCAAACAGTTTTTAGAAAGATAAACACTGTCCTCACATAAATCTGAACAAAATATGTGGGGATACAATGATACATATATTCCAAAAAGATAAAATCCACAATCTCTGGCATATAATAAAAAAATCATGTAATAAAAAGAATCAGAATAGTATCATCAATAATGAGGAGCAAAACCAATTACTTGAATCTGAACAAGCTAACCATGGTAGTGAATGCCTGTCATCCAAGTACTTGGGAGGCTGAGGCAGATGAGTTATGTAGTGAGACACTGTCAAAGAAAAAAGAAAAAAGAAAACAAAGAAAGAATGAGAAAAAGAAATAGAAAAGAAATAGGCATTTGAATTAGTTAGTAGTCATATACTGACTGTATGAGATTACTAGCAGATTAGACATTGCAGAAGAAATGATCAAAATATTTGACAGAGACAAATTAGGAAGGAAAGATTTATTGTGGCTCATGGTTTCAGAGGGTATCATTGCATAGTAGTGGGGAAGGCAAGGCTGAGAAGCTCAGTGCTTTGAAGCAGGCTTCTGTGACAGAGTCTCCTTACATCATGGCAGATAGAAGCAGAGATGCTGACTGGAACCAGAGGTGGGTATCATCTTTAAAGGTCCACACAGTGACCTACTTCTGCCAGCTAGGTTCTACCTCCTAAAGGTTTCACAGTCTCTGAAAACAATGCCACCAGCTGAAGACCAAGCACTCACATATGAGCCCTAGGGAATAATTTATATTAAAGCCATAATAACATATTATAGAAATTATCCACAATGAATCAAAATGAGCAAAGAGTAATGAGTAAAAAGTAATGGAATATCAGGTGAGCAATGGAGCAACTGCAAGCACCCTGAAGTGTATGCAATTGGAGTCTCTGAAAGAGGCAAGCAGAAAAATATTCAATGATGTGGTGGCCAAAGTTTTCCAAATTTGATGAAAACTATAAGCTCATAGATCCAATATACTTGAATGAAAGAAAAAAGAGGAAAACTATATTAAGGATATCATCATCAAAGTACTCAAAAGCAGGGACAAAGAAAAAATCTTAAAAACATTCAGAACAAAACGACATGTTTCATACAGAAATACAGAGATAAGGATGATAGATCATTTCTCACAGGAAAAAGTACAAATGAGAAGACAATGGATCAATATCATCAAAATACTGAAACATAACTTGCCAGTCCAGAATTCTACATTTGGAGAAAATAGCAGAAATGAAAGGAAAATAATGACTTTAGAGGAAATAGTGAAAGGATTTCTATAAATAAAAGAAAATTAGAGCAGATAGAAATATGAGCTCATAAATATGATTGTAGAATAAGAATTATATGGATAAATATAGAAGAATTTTTAAATTATTATTTAATTTTTTTCCTTTTTGCAGGACCAGGAGATTGAACCCAGAGCCTCACCCATGCTAGCCATATGCTCTACCACTGAGGTGTATCCCAACCCACTTTTAAAATTTTTGAGGCGGATACTAAGTTGCACAGGCTACATCTGCCTTGAACCCATGATCCACCTGCCTCAGCCTCCTGAGTAGCTGGGATTATAGGAATGTGCCACAGTGCCTGACTTTTATTAGTTAAATATTTTAGAAGATAATTTACTATTTAAAATATAATAACATAGTGTGGGGTTCATTGCATGCAAAGTGCATAACAACAATATATTCTTATAATGATAACGTTAAAAGGATGAAATGAAATTGTTATGCAGAAGTTCTACTATATGTAAAATAGTATAAGATACTTGAAAGTGGACTATCATAACTTAAAGACATATGCTATAAATTCTAAAGTAACTACTTAAATAAAAATAAACCCCAAGGAATTATAAGTAATAAGCTAACCAAGGAGAACATAATAAAACATCTACCACAAATGAAGGTGGATAAACATGAAAAAGGGAACAAGGAAAATTTGTGGCAAATACAAACACATAGGCAGATAATAGACTTAAACCAAGCCATCAAAATAAGATACAATATAAGTATTCTAAATACTCCAACTAACAGAAATTGTAATATGGGATTAAAAAGCAAGACCTATCTATACAATGTCTACAGAAAATTACTTTAACCAAAAACACATACATATGTTAAAAGAAAAAGGGTAGGAAAATATACACCATACTGACATCAACCAAATGAAAAGTGGAGTGACTATATTAATTTCTAATAAACTAAATTTCAGTGTAAGGTACAATGCCAGAGATAATGAAGGCCATTTTATATTCATTCCAGAAAAAATATATCATAAAGATATAATAATCCTAAATGTTTAAGAACCTAGTAACAGAACTTCATAATATCCGAAGGAAAAATTGAACTATAAATAGAGACAAATTCACAATTATACAGATTTCAGTAACTTTTTATTAGTTATTGATAGAATGAGTAGATAAAAAATTGGTAAGGTGATAAATTGCTGGAAAAATGTTATCAAGTATTTTGACCTACTGGATATTTATTGCACACCCAACAGCAGAATGTACAGGAAACATTTATCAAGAGAGAGCACATTCTAGGCCATCAAACAAGTCTCTATATATTTAAAGAGACTGAAGTCCTATAAGGGGCTAAAGTTTAGCTCAGCTGGTAGACTGCTGCTTTATATGCTCTGAGGCCCTGGGTTTAATCCCCAGTCTAAAAAACAAGCAAACAAACAACAACAACAACAACAACAACAACAACAACAACAAAAAAGGAGATAAACCTGGCAGCCCACTCTCAAAACAATTCCAAAACAATCAGCCATTGAAAATCCTATAAATAGCAGAGAAACACTGACAATACCTGGTATGGCACTGTGTCAGCACAGGGTCACACTACAACAAGTCCTACAGAGTATATTCTATAACCAAAATATAGTTAAATTAGATAGAAATAGCAGAAAAACCTTTGAAGTGTCCTTAAAAATTTGAGCCAGGTGCGGGTGGGTATTCCTACAGTGCCAGCTACAAGGGATGCTGAGGAAACACAATTGCCTGAACTCAGGAGTTCAAGTCCAACCTGGGTAACATAATGAGTCTCTGACTCAAAAAGATAAGTGGTATCACTACAGATTCTACAGACATTTAAACAATAAGGGATATTATGAAATACTTCATTTCAATAAATCAGAATATTTAGATCAATTGGAAAATTTTCTTGAATGATACAAAGTACAGAAAAAGTCACAGTGACTTATTAAAGACAAGATTTCATTCTTCAGCATGCTGTGGGACTTTGCTCCATTTAATAATGTAGCCATGTAGGTGCTGGAAGCTTCTTCACAACAAAGGAAATAATCAGTATTTAAAAAGCAAGAAAGCAAGCAAACAAAAAAGAACTTCACAACTAATAAGGAGTTGATATCCAAAACACCTAAGAAATTCCTACAATTCAATAGTAAAAACCCAAATAACCTCATTAAAAATGGGCAAGAACTTAAATAAAAAATTTTAAAATAAGACACAAATTGTCAAGTATATGGCAAGATGGTCAACCTCGTCAATCAAAACCATAATAAGATATCATGTCACATTTGTTAGGATGACCACTATCAAAAAATCAAAAGATAGCAGGGCATGGTTGTACATACCTCTAATCTCCATACTCAGGAGGCTAAGGCGTGAGGATTTTAAATGCAAGACCAACTTGGGCTACATAGTGAAACTGTCTCAAAAAGAAACAGATAGATGTTAATGAGCATGTGGAGAAATGGAAACCTTGTATATTGTTGGTAGGAATGTAAAATGGGGCAGTGCTTGGCACAATTTGAAAGTTGTTAAAAATTAGAACTTCTGTATGATTCAGCAATCCTACTTCTGGATATATAGTCGAAGGAAATGAAATTAGTATTTTTAAGAGATACCTGCACTCCCATGTTAATTGTGGCATTATTCATAAGAACTAAGAGGTGAAAGCAATCTAATTGTCTATGGGTAGATGAATGAAGAACATTTTTCATGGGGTACTAAGAGGGAAAAGATTTTCAAATTAAAAAATCCCTTGTAATTTCTTTCAATCTGAATGCTTCAATAGCAGCTTTGAATGTTCTGAACATATGCTAAATTAGGTTGATTTGTAATTAAATCTGGTTAGAATATCCTTGAAGACATAATTTTTCATGAAAATCAGTTGCAAAGGTAAGCTATCATTTGTAGAAATGCAGGCTTGAAATCATTTATTGCTTTGATGTTCTTGAATTTTTAAAAGCAACTATTTACCTTTTAAGGGATCTGGAGAAAAGCATTTCTATATTATTCTTAAAAGGATCTCAGAAAATCAAAACTATTAAAGATAGAAGGAGTTCTTTGTATTAATGGTAACCTAATGATTTTAGCTGGTGATGAATCTGAAACTCAGATTTGAGAAGTACTGCTCCGTAGAGACTGATTATCTTAAGAAGTGTAGTATCAAGCAGATCATTCAACCATGAAGCCTGCCAGCTGGTGAAACCCAAGTATGTACTCTGAACTTCTAACCTATTTAAATACCTGGCACACAAGGGATGACAAGACTTTTGAAGAAAGCCTTGAAGGTAGAAAATGAAAACTCCAAATGAGCAGGAAAAAAGACTTGGAGAGAAGTGTGACATGGACAAAAATAGAAGAAAAACCTTAACTGGTATCTTCAGCAACTCAAGAAAAGAGATTGAATTCATGAATCCAGATCATATGATTTTTTTTAAAAAAAGAGCAATAGTAAAGGAATTCTTTGGAAATTGATAGTGTGACTGTTGAAATTAAAAAAGAAAAAACCCTCTGGAGGAACTATATATATGAAGGTCATCCAAGTTGAAATGGCCCCCATGTACCCAGTGCAAAAATGAAATGATACTTACACCAACCCTGAACCTGAAATTTCAAAACAACAGGGTTTAAGAGAAGTGGGAACAAGTTACATATAAAAGCTGGGGAATCAACACTGTGTCTGGTACCAGAGCAGCCACACTGTGGATCCTAGGGGACAATGAGAAAATGCTTCCAGGTTTCAGAAAGAAGTTTCTATATGCCCAGCCAATCTACCTTTAAGATATAGAATAAAATATTTTCAAGATACAAAAGATCTCAAAAATCTACCTTCCAAGCTCCCTCACACAAAATGTACTCCGTGGAAACAAGAAGACATGTGAATGGTGAAGTGGGGCCACCAACACAGGACTCAGGAGAAGAGGATCCTCAGGATGGGATCTATGGGCAATTTGAAGGGCAATGATAGTGTGGTAGAGCTAGAGTATCCAGCACAATGCTCAGGGGAAAAGAGGGTCCAGAAGCAATATCTCTAAGAGGGAAAAATGGACCCAAACCATTACTTGACATGTGGGAAGTAATATTGACTTTGAGAAGAATTTTTGATGACATAAAATGCAAAGCAATTACTAGCTTGAGGGAAAAATATTGAACAAGAGAGAAATACAATCATAGCTTAGTTTTGAAAGATACAGTCATTAACATAGGTACTGACCACTGGTTTTCAAAAAAAATGATGATATAATCATAATAAGAGGATGTGGGTGGAGAAGTATATGTGGTAGGAATGGTATAAGTGGGCTAAATGTTTACATTCTTATATATTGTTGTTGTTATATATTGTTGTTAGGTGCCGTTGAATCATGTCCGACTCATAGTGACCCTCATAGGGTTTTCAATGGCTGATTGTTCCGGGATTGCCTTGGGAGTGGGTTGCCATGTCCTTCTCCTGTTTTTGTGGTGCTGGGAATCGAACTCGGGACCTCAGAGACTGCAGAGTGGAGCTCTACCAACTGAGTTAATCCCAGCCCACATTCTTATATAGGAAACCAATACTAATGTATAATTGCTAGGTCAATCATGAAATAGCAGAATTTTTGTGTATGGATTCAGTGAAAAAGTGAATTATTGGCCTGGACTCACTTAAATGTAGAATTTAAACAACTGGGAAGATAATGGTCATATATTTTTTAAAGTTATATGATAGGTAACTAACAAAGGTCAGTTAGGACTGGAAAACAGTGAGCTGTAAGGAAATAAAGAATTTAAGAATGCCTGTAATCATGCCACCCTGGCATCTGATCCTGTCAGATCTCAGAAGCTAAGCAGGGTCAGGCCTGCTTAGTACTCCGATGGGAGACCACCTGGGAACACCAGGTGGTGCAGTTTTGGGAGAAGGACCTAGCAACCTATTCCTCACCAGAACAATCAGCCATTAAAAACCCTGTGAATAGCAGAGAAGCACTGACAATAGTGCTGGGTATGGCACAGTATCAGGAAGTGTTTCTTCTGCTGTACATAGGGTTGCCATGAGTTGGACCTGACTCAATGGCACTTAACAACAACAACAACAACAACAACAAAAATTTAAGAATATTTCATAAAAGTGAAGAAATAAGGATGTACTAAAGATGGAAATAATATTTTTCTCCTAATTATTTGCAAAATCTTGTCTTATCTGTAGAAATTCTAGAACTAAATACTATTTAAGTTTTTTCACTTTGTTTAAAGTTCAGCAACATCTTTCATCTCCAAAATTCTTTAGCTTTTAAAATATATTAGATAAACTATAATTGTTCGCTATAAAATATCATTTAAAATAATTTCATTTTTTCAATTTATTACCTGCCTTATCTGTCCAAACATCCATCCATCCACCAATGCATTCATTCATGATGTCTGCATAAATGTTGTTGTTGTTGTTAGGTGCCGTCGAGTCGGTATCTGACTCATAGCGACCCTCATAGGGTTTTCAATGGCTAAGTGCTTCGGGATTGCCTTGGGAGTGGATTGCCAGGCCCTGCTCCCATTTTTGCGGTGCTGGGAATTGAACTCGGGGCCTCAGAGACTGCAGCGCAGCGCTCTACCCACTGACCTAAATCCCAGCCCTGTCTGCACAAATACTAATTGAGAAACACCCAGAATAAGGCTCACCAAATATTAATGAAGATTATTCTAAGTGAAGAGACTTGGAATTATTGTTTTTTACTCTTCTTTTTGCTTTTTACATTGATTAGAGTTTTCGGTAATAATAATAATAATAATAATAATAATAATAATAATAATAATAATAATAACAATTCTAAAGGGTCTTTTGTTGTTGTTAGGTCAGACCCAACTCATAGTGACCCTATGTACAACAACGAAACATGCCCCAACATTGTGCCATGCCGAAAGTATTTCTAGAGAATTGAAATTGAAAGATATCTTTTAATCAATTTTATGGTTTGCAAGTTGAATGACATCATTGCCTCTTTATCATGCTTCTATATTGTAATCTCTCATTAAATGTTTTTAGTATTGTTATAATTAAACCACTTGTTTCCTGTTGCTCATTTCCTCACTTACTATTTTTTCTCCATGTATACATCATGTTATATTTTTTATCCCTGTGAGTCAGAAAATTGTGCTTAATTTACACAGTTATTTATAACTCTATGTATTTCACTTTTGAAATGAAGACCAACAGAATGTTCACATTTTTGCAGAAGATGTTTACCATAATTAACTTTCCTGAACCAAGGTGTACGTTTGTGTGTGCCCCTGTTTATTTAATTCTTGTGCCCTTGAGGACTATTGTGGAAGGCCAAATTTTGGTTAATATCGAAAGTTTTCTGCTCTCTTTGAGAAAACTCAAACAGGTACCCAACTATTAAGGAAAAGAAACTTTTACCTACTCTTATTTATTGGAATCCATGAAGATACCTCCTCTCCACCAACAAGAATGACAGTAAAAATAATGAGAAAATAGTTATAGCAGGGGATATGATTAAAGCACTACTCAAACTATTTCACAAGTGGAGGGAAGAGAAGAGGCACCAACAGGTGCAGGTATTAACCCTGCAGTTGCTGAATTGTGGGTATTTGTAGAAGTGTCTACAGTGGCTGGGTCATCAGAGACAATTAGAGGCACTCAGGAAGTTTACAGCACCAGTTATACATTCATCAGTATGGAAAAGTTTTAGTAATTCAACCAATGCCAGAGGTTAACTGGCTATAGCCAAAGATGAAGATCAATATGAGTCATTGTAAGCACTCAGCCATTGAAAACCCTATGAGGGTCGTTATGAGTCAGATACTGACTCGACGGCACCTAACAATCTTATGTTTATATAGTTATAGTTTATATATAAGTTCAATATTAAACAACTATACTTACAAAGTCGCTGCTTGAAACCTCACCATCATTGATTAACTGTGTTGGGTTAAGAATTGCCATTTTGCTTTTGAAAATGAAAATAATCCACAAAGTAGTAATCTCAAAGCTATTGTCAGCTATTGACAGTGATGTGGGGACTATTTCAAGTACAGGACATGGCAGTTTTAGAAGGGTAGGGGATAAGAGAGATAATGTAAGTTAAAGGTTCTTTATGGAATTGTTGTTGTTATTGTTAGGTTCCCTCAAGTTGGTATCCAACCCATAGTGACTCTCATAGGGTTTTCAGTGGCTGATTGTTTCGGATTGCCTTGGGAATGGATTGCTATGTCCTTCTCCCATTTTTTTGCAGCGCATGGGACCTCAGAGACTGCAGAGCAGCACTCTACCAACTGAGCTAAACCCCAGCCCCTTTTATGGAATCAGTGCCATTAAAAAGAAGCCAAGCACTTTGCAGTGGGAAAGCCATCTTCAGGGCTCAGGAATTTTCCAGACCCTACCCACTGTAGGCTCTAGGAGATACAATTGTAAACTCATTTGAAATACATTCTCTTGAGAAGAGTGCTTCTGGGCCACCTGGGGAAGTACTTTTCAAAGCTTAGCTGCCCAGCCCTTCAGAGGCCACTATAGCCATGATCCAAGAGGGGCCAGCTACTGCTTGAGTTGGTGGCAGAACTTAGCATCATCCATATGATACTGATTTTGCAGGCATGCAGGGTATATGGTCATGGATGCTTCCACCAAGGTTCTAAAGGAAGACCTAGGAAGCCAGACAATGTGTAGCAAAGTCAGATTCCATATGAGAAGTCCCTGAGAGAGCAGTAAACAGAGCTGTGAGGGTGAAGCCTAAACTGCAAGAGACCCGATGTCAAGAACATGGAATGTGTGCTGAGAGAAGCCACTGGCAATGAGTGGAGCCAGTCTAATAGAGACGACATATGGTCTGCACAAGGTAATAGATGTCGGGCTGCCCAAGCCTGTTGGAGCTTATATCAAGATGTCACATGTCCCACATGATAGACATGGGACTACAGATTTAATATTTGTCATGCGGGGTTTCAGTCTTGCTTTGGGCTGATCCTTTCTTGCTCTTCTCCCATTCCTCTCTTTTAGAATGGCAATATTTATTCTGCCACTGTATGTTGGGAATATTTAACTTGTTTTTGATCGTACAGGGTCTCAGAGTTAAGAGTTTGCCTTGAGTCTCAGAAGAGACGTTAGACTTAGACTTTTGAACAATGTTGGAACCATTAAGATGATTGGGACTCATGGAGATGAACCACATGTATTTTGCATTATAAGATGGCCAAAAGCCTTTGGGGGATGGGGCAGAATGTTACATTCTGAATATAAAATGCCTCCCACAGGCTCATGTGTTGGAATGCTCAGTCCCTACCTGGTGGCACTATTTTGAGAGATTCTGGAAATTTATGAGGTAGGACCTAACTGGAGGATGTAGGTCACTGGGGGAGAGTCTTTGGGGGTACTTTACTCTGGGACCCTTCCTGTCTCTTTCTCTGCTTTCTCTCTGCTATAAAAATAACAGCTTTTATCTACCACATGCTCCCACCAACATGACATTCTGCTCAAGCACCTGGGACCAAGGGCCCATGGACTGAACCCTCTGAAACCATGCACCAAAATAAAGCGTTCCTTTTTTAAAGTTATTTCTGGAAAACCAGTACCAATAATAAGAGATGAGCAAGGAGAAATGCCAAAGACAGCCATTTTGTATTTGTTAATTTTTCCTAGACTTCCTTCTGGAAAGAAAACAGAGAAAAGTCGGAGCCAATATTTCATCTCATTTTAGCAGCAGACAAATGGCTAATCCTTCCTGTGTCCTTTGTTCCAGACCCAGTTTGTTTTCTCCTCCATGCTTTCTACTGCATTTGTTTATATTAAGGTGCCAAATAAATTTATTGTAATTATACTTGAACTCAGAGCTCAGAGAGTCCTAAGAGTTCAAAGATAAGATCATGTTTTGATAATTTGCACCAAGCAGGCAGAGACCTTGACTCTGAAAATGGGATTTTTCAACCTTAATCCTATTGACATTTTGGGCAGGATATTTCTTTGTTGGGAGAGCTATCCTGCACTCACTTGAAGTGTTTTTCTTTACTCACCAGTAGCATAACTCTTTTCCTGACAATACAAAACATTTTGAGATATTGCTGAATGTCACCTGGGGGGCAAAATTTTCTCTAGTTGAGAAGACTAAGAATCCATGAAAATTATTTGATGTTAGAAGGCATAGCATTTCTTCCTTGTGTATTTTACTTTATAATTATGTTTTGCTTTGTGCAAAGATGAAAAAGCAAGCCTATGTCCATGGAAAGGTCATAGCGTGTCATATACTTCTTCAACTTCATACACATTGGAGGTCATTTGTATGTGAGACAAATATTGGAATGGATGGATTATATTTTTGAGATTACTCCTCATGGAAATTTTCCACTCTGTATTCTTTGATCTCATGTCTGCCCCTTTTCACTCATGAGAATCTCAGCTGCTTTACTTGTCCTGACTGGCCAGGTTGGCAAATGCCATTTGGAGGTTTTTCTAGACCATGTCACTCTCTGATTTCTTAGGTTCTTTGCTTTGATAGAGAAATTCCTGACACTGCTATCCTATTGATATGCTTCATTCAGTTTGTTGATGGAACCTCTAAGCCTTTGAAAAGGCCATAATATTAGATATGGGTAAGCAGTAGGAAACCAGCATGCTTCTGTCTGTCTTTCAAGAATGGGTTCAAAGGCATAATACTCATTTTCCATAAAAAAGGATAACTTCTTCAGAGGCTTCTCTGCTCCCTGCTCCATAAGGGAAATTAATTCTTCTATCTGGCTAGAATTTTGCTAAATTATCAATGCATCAATACTTCAGAGACATGTACCTTATAGATTTAGATAATTACAAATTAATAATTCAAAGAATATATGCCACTTAAAATAAGAAAGAATACAAATAGCTAATTTACAAAAGAAATTTATATTGCCAGTAAGATTTTAAACATTCAATCTCCATAATAAGGATATGCAGATTAAAATGAAGGTACAATAGCATTTCTTGATTTTCAATTTATCATCTGTTGTGAAGATGAAATTCTCAAGAACTAATGAGAGTTTGAGGGAACAGAAACTGTTTGAAACTGCTTAGAAGATAAAGAAACACAACCGTATCAGGAAGTAATTTGATACCATTAAGCGTGCATATATTCTTTGGCCTACCAATATCAATTTTAGGAACAGAGTGCTGAGTAAAATCACATGTTCAATGATGGTCACAGCAGCACTTTAACAATTGAAAAAACAGTAATGATAATAACATTCATTGACTGCTCACCATGTGTTAGGAACCAGTCTCTACATAGTAGATATCATTTTTAGCTCTATTTCACCAATAAAGAAACTGAGCTATAAAGAAGATAAGTAACTATCCAATTTTCTCACAGATACTAAACAATGGGACTGAGATTCTAACTCAGGGAGCCTACTTCTAGTTTCTGTTTATAGTCATTAAGAATACAGGGGGCTGATGGTATTATTGCTTATCCACATGATAAAAATGCTGTGTAGGGTTTTAAAGAATTTTAAATATTCAAATGTCCTGGAAAATATTCACAATATATTGATGAGTGAATAACACAGGCTTGAAAGCCAATTTTTATAGTCTGATATCAGTTTTATAAAACTTAGTTTACATATTTGGTGATAGACTTCTCAGGTGACTCCAATGACCTCCATCACCTAGTATTTAAACCTTTTGTAATCCCTTGCCCTTGAGTGTGACCAGACTTAGTGAGTTGGTTTCAATAAATAGAACACAGCAAAAATGGTGAAATGTCACTTCTGTGATTGGGTTACATAAGGCTATGACCTCTATCTTGCTTTGAGATTCTCTTGTAGGCTTTGATAAAGCAAGTTGTAATCTTGAAGAATTCCACTTGACAAAGAATTGGGGAAAAACTCTGGCCAACAGCTGGTGAGGAAGTGAGGGCTTCAATCTAACAGACTGAGGAGCTGACTCCTGTTACCTACCACTGAATGAGCTTGGAATGGATCCTGCCCCAGTTGAATTTTGACTATAGCCTTATAAGAGATACTGAAACACAGGATCCATCTAAGCCATGCCCAGGTTTCTGACCCCTAGATACTATAGATAATAATTTTATTATTATTATAATAATGTAATAATAATAATAATAATAATAATAATAATAATAATTTAAGCCTTATGTCTTGGGCATAATTTGTTATGGAGCAATAGAACATATATATTTGCAAAATATGTACAATATTATCTTTAAGTAATATGATTATAAGAATCATTTCTTCATTTCATGCATCAACAACTTAAAATAGTGTATCTTATTTTTACAATCAGAAAAAAAAGCTATGTTAAAAGATGATGATAAACCAGCAAAATGCATTTCTCTCACATTTTAGCTTTTCCATTGAAAAACCTACGAAAGTTGCTATGAGTCAGACCCAACTTGACAGCACCTAAAACTAACAACATGCCTCATCAATTAATATGAATAATAAGATAAAGTGGCTCTGTCCTTACAGCACTGTCCTTACAGCACTGGGAACATTCTATCCTGTGACCTGGGAAACTTCCAAAACTATGCTTTCCTTAAGTAATGAACTTCTTATTCTAGAAGTAGAAACAGAGAGATGAGAAAATGATTAGGATTGGCCTATTGCTTCACTCCTCCTCTTTCCCATCCTCCTTCTTCATTTCCTTTTTATCCTCTTCCTCCTCTTTATTCTTTTTTTTGGAGGGGGGGATTTCCTTGTGTTTTTTAGTTTCCTTCTTATTTCACTCTGAGACTCGGTGTCTTTATGCTTCTTTCCATTTTTCCTGACATTAGCCAACCACTCCTATCCTTCCTGCTCTTCATAGTTCTTTCTTTATAATCATTCCCCATTCCTGTTTGCTCCTTCCTGCTCTTCATGGTTCTTCCTTTATAATCATTCCCCATTCCTGTTTGCTACAGAGCACTATGAAACTATGAAGTCAGTATGACATCTTGATCAAGAATATTCTGCGTGTGAAACTTTGCTCCATCATTTACTGTATATTTTGGAAAAGTAACTTGAACTCACTGTGCTTCAGTACCATCAAATAAAAATGGGGACAATACTGATGTCTGCTTCATAGTTTTTGTGACCATTAAATAAATTAATTCACTTAGAACAGTTGCATTTATATACTCAATAAATATTTACTTAAGTTTTATTTTTTGTATCACCTGGGCGTTGAACTCAGGGTCTTGTACATACTATGCAAGTGCTCTATCACTGGGCTGCACTCCCAGCCCATTTTATATTTTTTTATCTTGAGATGGGGTTTCACTAACTTGTACAGGGTGCCTCTGACCTCAAACTTGTGATTCTCCTACCTCAGCCTCCCAAGTCACTGGCATTATAAAATGTTTCCCTACAACAATGTTAGAGTATTTAAACACATGAAAGTTAAATGATTCTATTTTATGCATAGAAATATTAAACCATGAAGGATGGCAATTTTCCAGGGTCTTCCTATACAACAAAGATAACTTCATGGTCTTTTTAGGTCTCCAAATAAATACATTTTCACATTTACATGTCTGTATGCTACAATTTTTATTTAGTCTTGGAAAATCTACCTCATGTTATACTTGGATAGTTCCATTCATCACTTCTTCATATTCCTTTCTTTTTCCTCTATGTTCTTGTGTAATTCCACTTTCCCTATTATTACCCTTCTCTCTGTACCTGTTCATCTTATTTACAAACTTAAAATCTCCATCTATCCTTTAATAGGTTCCTAAGGAAATGGAATTTGATCATATGAATGACTTTTTCAAATAGTCTTTTAAATACAGTTGTCTAATATCAATGATGGTTACTGAATTCTTTCAATAACAATGGGATGTTGTCACATTTTTTCTTTAAATAAATTGCTCAAAATAAATCACTAAACTTCATATCTAATTCTATTTACAACTATAAAGTTCCAAATTGATACATCTAATTAAACATGTTAGGTATGAAACTTTAAGAAAACAGATTATTATTATTATGATTACTATTATTTTCTGGTACTAGGGGGATTGAACCCAAGGCTTGCATGCTTTGCAAGTGCTGTACACTGAGATGCACCCTAAGCCCATTTTTTTTTTACTTTTTGAGACAGAGTCTCACTAAATTACACAGAATGCTTCTAGTCTCGAACTTGTGATCCTCCTGCCTCTGCATCCCAAGTCACTGGGATTACAGGTCTGCACCACTGCACCTGGCTCCAGAATATTATTTTTTAACTTCATGTTTCAATGCTAGTCACTAGCTATATATATATACATATATATATACATATATATACATATATATATACATATATATGTATATATATGTATGTATACTGAGAGGTACATAGTTTCTTCGTCCTCAATTTTTTCATTATATATGTATGTTGTAAGATTTATAATAATTAAATTCTGTGCTATATCTATAATTCTCAGAATTGGTGACTTTGGGTCTATATTTTAAGAAGTTCTATCATGGTTCCTCCAGTGAGTTTTATTTTCATCCTTCTTTTTATAACTACATTGGAAAAAGGATTTTCTTATTTAGGAGCAGATCATATGTGCTATATTCTGTGGGTTATCACATGTAGATCACACATCTTTAGTCTTAATGCTTGAAGGACAACTTGGGTGATAGTGAATATTTTATTCCCATGTTATCACTTTACTATGTCAATGCCATTTTCCCATACCAATCATCTCTTCTCTAGTTGCTTTACATCTTTGTTTATTTTGTTCCATTCTGTGTGATTTCATCAAGTCTGTCTTCTATATTTCTAAAGATATTTTCACCCTTTTTTATTTTATATATATTTTTTGCTTCCAAAGCAACATGTCTCTCTTATAATGGTTTTATTTTTTCCCTTCCACTTTTCCCCCCAAGATTTGTCAGATTGTTTTCCCCTCTTTTTGCTGCCTCTTCCATCAGCTTCTTTGCCTTTTTTTTTCCATCTATTTTTTGCTTTTTTTGTAATCTCTAGAGAGGTCATGGTGTCTGTATCTTTTATGAAGCATGCTTTGAGGTTTCTCTATTTTCTGGGACAAAATGCAGTTTGGTAAAATTTTATCATCTGCATTCTGTTTATGTTCTTTCCTTATTTAGTGTGTGTGTGTGTGTGTGTGTGTGTGTGTGTGTGTGTGTGTGTGTGTGTGTTGACATCTCTCTGGATATGGGATTGATGAGATTTTATCTAGAGCAGCTATTTGCTGACCGCTGAGGGAATCTCAGCAGAAAGGATGTGGACTTACCCTCAAATTTAAATTTGGGCTGGCTTACTTCAAGTTTCCCTCATTAAATCTGCTATACCTTCTATTCTGGTGATGCATTTTCACTTGTTGTTGGGTGCCATTGGGTTGATGTCTGACTCATAGCGACCCTATGTATAACAGGAGAAACACTCTTGTCAGTGCTTCTCTGCTATTCATAGGGTTTTCAAATAGCTGATTGTTTTTTTGTGAGGGGGTTGCCACGTCCTCCCAAGCCTGCAGTATCTGGTGTTCCCAGGCAGTCTCCCATCCAAGTTCTAATCAGGCCTGATCCTGCTTAGCTTCTGAGATCTGATGGTATGGGATACCACAGTGCTACAGCTGCAGGTGAATGTTCAATTAGTTTTTGGCATTCAGGAGGTCAGTATGACTTGAGTAGACCCTCCTTGGTGTTGGATTCCCTATGTCAGGAGGTAATCCATACTGCTTCTCTTCTAGGTCTCACCCCGGCACACCTTTCTTAGTGAAGGCTACTTCTCCTTTGCTCCACATTTCCTAACATTTTACAGTATCAGACCAGGTTCTTATGGGACTTTGTGCTATCTCTCTGAAGCCTTGTCTTGGCTTCTATATCTCATTCTTCTGTTTAAAAGATGATTGTGCACATCTCATAACTGTGATCTTTAACTGTTAGGAAATCACTAGCTTGAAATAAATCAAAGAGGATAGATATGTGTTGAGTTCTTTCATTCTCTTTCCTCTTAATCCAGCATAGCAGATATTATTTCCAGTTAAGATTGTGATTATGACTCATTTTTCTTGCTTTCAGTGTTTTGTAAAGGAAAGTGGCTATTAAATATGTCTACAGCAGCATTTCTAATTAGAAGCATTGCCTCTCTATCAAGCTGACATCAAGACCCATCTCTCTTTGATTTTCTCCAGCAAATCAATCATGGTCTGGATCCTTCATGGTGCCTTATATTTTATCTTTGTATCTGATTATTTCTAAGCCATCCATACTTTTTCATTTGTACAAAAAATAGAACTTATTTTCCATGAACAAAAGTTTTACCTCTTTATCTCCACTACCTCACAGAGGACTAGCAGATGATAAGTGCTCAATTAGAATTTTGAATAAAAAAGTGAATTAGCTCATAAGTATAATATAAACTAACTTCCAAACAAGATTATGTCGTCATGGAAGGCATCCAATATATATCAAAATAAATAAATTTAAAACTTAAAAAAAGCCGTAAAATCATATATGTGATATATGTGACAAGCAGAAAGTAAAGTAAATATGTCCCTAATGTCATGACTGAATTGAGTTAAAGAGATAAATATAGAAATACTTTAGGGAGATTGCTTATATAGATCATATATTTATGAAAGTTAGGGTTAAATGAAAAAGTAGGCATCAAAGAGTCAAATAGGTATGATAGAGTCAAGAAAACTCTGTTAGAGGTAAGATGAAGGAAAGGAAGAATTTTGGATGCTAAAGTGTGTGAAGTTTACTCATTTGCTTTTTGTTTGTTTCTATAGCAGAAAAATGAATTCTCAATGATGATAAAAGAATATAATTGAAGGAAGTTTTAATGATACCTTTGTAATGCCAGTATTAGATTTTTGCATGATTCAAATGGTACTTTTTCATTTCAGAAGAAAAAGATTTAGTTCTTGGTATTGTAAATAATTACTTTTTTCACTGTTCAGACAAACATCCAGAGAGCAACTTAAAAGCATGACATTAACACGGTTTTTAAAAAAGATTTTCTTTCTATTTAAGAAAGGACAGTTGGTATTTCAAAATGTGAATGGCAAATAACTAAGATTTCCAAGTTTAATTCTTTTATATTGAAATTGTATGATAAAATTCAGTCTTTGTGTGACAACATAAGATGGCTGAAATTATTTTTACACACTGAAGAGGAATTAATAACATAATAAATTACCAATGAACTCAGCAAAATATACTAATAATCCAAACACTTAGATGTTTAAGTTCAAAACTCTTAGCTATTATGATATTCTAGGCTGACATTCTAATGTTAGACCCTAATAAAATTGAACAATTCTGCAATTGTTAGACCCTAATAAAATTGAACAACATTAGAATGTCAGCCTAGAATATAATAATAGAGTTTTGAACTTAAATTTCTAAGTGTTTAGCCATTGTATGCTGCCTGAGCCATAGCAACCTGGCGTCTGATCCTCTTTGATCCTGGAAGCTAAGCAAAGTCAACCTGGCTAGTCCTAGGATGGAAGACCACCTGGCAATACCAGGTGCTATAAGTTTGAGTGAAGGACTTGGCAGCCAACTCCTAAAACAATCCACCATTGAAAACCCTATGAATAGCAGGGAAACACTGACAATAGTGCCAGGCATGGCACAGTTTCAAGGAGGATTTCACCTGTTGTACATAGGATCACTATGAGTTGGACCCTACTTGATGACAACTGACAGCAACACAAAAACATAATCATAAACATTAAACAGCTGTAAATGGAATGATATTTAATCTAATTCCTATATAAATTCAGGACATCACACATGTAATACTTAAATAAAAATAACCTACTTCCTTCTCCTTGTAATATGTTGCTGCAGTTGTTAGGTGCCATCAAGTTGGATCCGTCTCAGAGCAACCTTAAGTAAAATAGGACAAAATACTCTCCGACAATGTGACATGCCTGGCATTGTTGTCAGTGCTTCTCTCCTATTCGTAGGGTTTTTGATGGAGGATTGTTTGGGGAGTGGATTGCCAGGTCCTTCTCCCTAGCCTGCAGCAGCTGGTTTTCCCAGGTGGTCTCTCATCCAAGAACTAACCAGGCCAGCCTTGCTTAGCTTCTGAGATGAGGTGGGATTGGATGCTAGGGTGCGTTGGCTGCAGACTTCCTTTATAATATAGTATAGTTGAATATAAATGGTAGGTTCTAAATAAACAATGACAACTCTCAATAATTGTCTCAAATATATATTTGCATCAGCAATATTTCTGTATAAATATATGTATGAATTGATAATTATCCCTGACCCCATAATTAAAGTACAAAAAATTCAAGGATTTATTACTTTGCCACACATTAAATTTAACCTTAAAACAATGGCTTAAGAGTGATTACACTAAAAAATGATTCTTTTAAATGAGAAAACCTGTATTTCATATAGAAGTTCAATGAAGATCAAGTAAGTACTTGAAGAATGCCTAAGGTACATATATGAGTACCAGTTTCAGAAAATATTTACCCATGATTATGTATTAGAAAGAAAAATAAGTTAATACTTTATGATTTAATTTTTAATGCAGGGAAATTGGTCCTAATTGCACCCTACAATCTAAAATAAGCCTGCAGCTGTACGAATGTGGCATCCCATCCCATCAGATCTCGGAAGCTAAGCAGTTCTCCTGGTTAGTACATAGATGGGAGACTACCTGGGAACACCAGGTATTGTAGGCTTGAGAGAAAAACCTAGAAACCCATTCCCCCAAAACAATCAGATATTGAAAACCCTATGGATAGCAGAGAAGCACTGACAATAGTGTTTCACCTGTTGTACATTAAGTTGCTATGAATTAGACACCGACTCAAAGGCACCTAACAAGAACAACAGCAATCTAAAATAAAATAGATATGTGACATAGCGTAGGTCAGAGAAATTTCAAAGGTAGGTAAAACAACTATATAACTTCTGTAACTCAGAATTTTAGTTAAATCTTGAAGATAATTTTTCATATTATCTATTTAATTAGGAGTTTATGTGTGACTAAAATCCTATATAAATCTATAAGTATAAGGTTAGCTTGGTGCTCTGCAATGAAATGAATAATAATATAGGAATTTCAATTATATCTGAACATTTCAATAAATTGTCATTTATGTTTGAAAGATGATTTTTGTTCATCATATGTCTCTTTATGTGATTCCTTGGATTTGTTCTGTGAAGCCAGCATCATACTGACTCCTTACTTCCATATGCATACTCCCATTCTTACTGATCCTTTGAGATGACATAGTTGAATAAAATTATGATGCTGAGAGGATCCATTTTATATGCAATAAATAAATATTGAAAAGAAGGCCACACAGCACAAAATGAAGAAAACCTATAAATGGTACAAGGACAGATGTGGAGACACAGATGGAATTTTATGTAGCAACTAGCTAGAATGATCTAATATTTTCAGATGGTAATAAAATTTGCAGTAACAAAGCATATGCATAGATAGCAAAACACTGTATGAGAGCCATTTATTTAGTCTTAACTATTTTTAGTGTTAATAGTTGGAAATAATAAAAATAGAGAAAACAATTTATATCCCTATTTAAGTTTTTCATCTTAGAAGAAATCTTTCATTTAGTGGAAGGAAAAGAACCAGTTTTAATTAAGTAAAAGTCATGCTGATTCAATTGTTATTTATGTAGTATATCCATATTCAGATAATTTTTTATTTTTGTGCCCTATTTTTCACAGTTCACTTAATGAAAAGAAAGCCTGTCATTTTAGCATGAAGATTTTCATTTAAACCATGTTGCTTTTTTTTGTTGTTAAAAAGTAGTATTTAAGGTTTTTATATTGTGGGAATAATGTGATGAAGTTATATTGAGGTGAGTTTTCTTGCTTTTTGCAATTCTTTGTTTGTTTTCTCAACATTTAAATTATTTATAGAGGCCAAAGCAGATCTACATCATGGCAAATTTCAACCTATATTAAATTGAGTAATTTCCCTTTCATAAGATGATGAATATATCTGAGCCATGAGAGAGTCTGCCTGCAGCCGTATCACTGTGGCATCCGATCCTGTCCGATCTTGGGAAGTTAAGCAGGGTATGGCGGGTTAGTACTTGGATGGGAGACTGCCTGGGAACAGGCAAGTGTTGTCACCTTGGGAGAATGACCTGGCAACCCACTCTCAAAAAACAACCAGCCATTGAAAACCTTTGAATAACAGAGAAGTACCGATGATAGTTGTATGTAGGGTCACTATGGGTCAGGCACCTATTTGTCTGAACCCAACAACAATGACAACAACAAATGAGAGTATCTGCTAGATGGTATGAGTTTTGTTTATAGAACTTTAATTATTCTAAATAATTAGCTACTTATAAAAACAATAGAGATAGTGTGCTTAGGATAGAGAGCTTAGATAGAGCCACAGCTCTTGTGTTTTTACAACAGCTCTGTGACATACTGTCTGATATGTCCTTCACCCAGTTATTAAAATTCTTTTTATATCATTGTCTTGAGTTATAACAATAATTCCTATATATCATTTTATTCTTTTTTATTTTTTATTTTTATTTATATTTTTATTTATTTATTTTATTTTATTTTATTTTATTTTGCAGACTGGGGGTTGAACCCAGGGCCTTACACTTGCTTATATCATTTTATTCTGAAAATTAAGTCAATTAATACCTGTAAAGTGTTCATCCTGGGGACTTTATAAGTGCTCAATACATTTTAGTTATTTTTAAATCTTCTTTGTCAGTTACCCTGGCTCTTTGATCACAAAATCTGGCTTGTAGAAGTGTCTAAATGCAGTGTTGCTTTAAAAAAATAAATTTGAGTGTGTTCTCTCAGATAGTGTATATGTTCTCCAGTATACAAATCCTCACAATTCCCTGTTGTCCCATAAGATTTTATTGTACATATCAATGTTAGTAGTCTGGCACCTGATATATTTGAAGTCAGAATCACTTGATATGGAGAAATATTTGGGGTCTTGTCTTCACCTATTTTGTAAGAGATTCTTTACATCTTATTGTCATCAAATCACTGGATCTGTTTTGTGTAATGGAGCAGTATTATGTTTTATAAAGATCTACTCTAATTACACTCAAACCCAGAGTAATTTAAATAATATTTTTAAACTATAAGCTCTATTACTTGAACATTATTTCTATAATCTTTCATAATGTACATCAAGTGGAAAGACAAGATCACCAACAATATAGTCTAGCAATGCTGTAATTGGGTGTTTTCCAGTTAGTAGTGCCTCAGGTTCCAGACAGATGCAAATATACAGCCCACTGGAACAGAGAACACTAGGAGTTTGAAAACACTCATTTTTTTCCAAGGATAATAACTATTACATACTGACAGATAATCAGTCACATGAGGAAACAAGGTGGTTCAATTAAAACCTGCACACATGACAGACAGCGGAAGCACAGATCTCAGCTTGTATAATAATTATACAAAGGTTGGAGCACTATGCTTACTGTATTAAAATAATGGGGATGCCGAAAGGTCTATGCATTGGGGGTGCCAGAAATACACATTTTAAGAGATGTTATCTATGCACTACTTTTTGAAGTTGAATTCAATTATGGAAGCACTGTATAGTATGATGCTGGCTTGAAAGGTAATGTTAATGAAATGAATGCTAGCACCATCATGCAACAGGCAGAACAAAGAAAATGGCAGAAGCACAGATGTCATTTTAGTTTAAGATGCATGGTACTGTGTGATGTGCACAAGGGAAGATCCAGAAGGCCTCACATGGCAACAAGTCCTGGTTCACTATGGTAACCATGCTGAACACCTTTTGTAATTGCAGAAGTCAAATGTGATGTATATTCATCTTTTGTTACTGGTATATATTATTACAATTTTAATACAATTTCTTCCTTTCTTAAAATATGTATTTTTGGTACCCTCTGTATATATGTATATGTGTGTGTATTATATGTGTACACACACACACACACACACACACACACACACATATATATATACTTACATATATCCTGAAAAATTATCTCTCAATAATAAGAAAAATATATAGACATAGGATTCTCAAAAATGTACTAAATCAAACTAACATAAACTTAAAAAGTCCACTAATTAAAGTAAAAGATTTAATGGGTATATGTAGCAGTTGCCTGGATGCAATTCTTCAGAATGGAGCACAGACAAGAGTACATGAAAAAGGAGTGTAAGAGATATGAGAAGTTGTAACATATATTTGGTTGAAGTCTGAGAGGGTGGGAAAAAATAAGATGGAAATAATACATGGATAAATGGAGCCAATGGTTTTTTGAATTTGTAAAAGAAAATAGGGCTGGGATTTAGCTCAGTTGGTAGAGCACCGCTCTGCAGTCTCTGAGGTCCCGAGTTCAATTCCCAGCACCACAAAAATGGGAGAAGGACGTGGCAACCCACTCCCAAGGCAATCCCGAAACAGTCAGCCATTGAAAACCCTGTGAGGGTCGCTATGAGTTGGATACCAACTCGATGGCACCTAACAACAACAACATTAGGGCTGGGATTTAGCTCAGTTGGTAGAGCTCTGTGTTGCAGTCTCTGAGCTCAATTCCCAGCACCGCAAAAATGGGAGAAGGACCTGGCAATCCACTCCCAAGGCAATCCCGAAACAGTCAGCCATTGAAAACCCTGTGAGGGTCGCTATGAGTTGGATACCAACTTGATGGCACCTAACAACAACAACAACAACAAAAGAAAATAATCCATGAAAATCAAGAAGTCCAATGAATCGTCAGGGATAGGATACAAAAAAGGGAGCCACAGTTATATACATCATGATGAAACTAGAAAACTAAAGGTAAAGAAAAATCTTAAAAGTAATCAGAGGAAAAAGATAATGGATTAAAATGATAGAGAATTATTCTCAATGAAACAAAAGAATTCTGTACCGAGAAAAAGTAACTTTCAAGTATGAGTGTAAAGATCTTTTCAATGGGGAAAAATAAGAAAGAAGGGAAGAGAGAAAGAGAAAAGGAAAGAAAAACCGAAAGAATGAACTACTAAGAGAGTTTTTCACTTTCAGAACATTGCTCAAGGAATTAAATAATTTCATTTAGAGAGAAGACAGTGATTTCAGATGAGAAATCTGAAAAAGTGGTAAATCTATGTGTGAGTTAAGGTAAAGACCATGAACTACATCAAAAAGAAATAATAAAGTCTAATGAGGATAAAAATCACATTAGATTTAAAATGCTAGACAACATATAAGGCAGGAGAGTGTCTACATGAAGTTCAAATGATCTATCTTATTTATTATGTACAGAAGAAAAAATGAATTTTTAAATTAGTTTTAGATCTGGGAAACTTCCATATGTATGAAGACAATAATTTGTAATGTATTTTCAAAATCAGAAGCAAAAGTTTTAACTTCCAAACCTGAAAAACAGAAAATGGAATAATAAAATTTATTAATTAAATACAAAATATCGATTATAAAAGTGAAAAATAGTACTAATACCAGCATATGGAAGTTCCTTTAGCTCAGTTGGTAGAGCCCTGCTCTGCAGTCTCTGAGGTCCCGAGTTCAATTCCCAGCACTGCAAAAATGGGAGAAGGGCCTGGCAATCCACTCCCAAGGCAATCCCGAAACAGTCAGCCATTGAAAACCCTATGAGGGTCGCTATGAGTCGGATACCAACTCAATGGCACCTAACAACAACAACCAGCATGTAGATATGCAAGACAAATAGGAACCAAAAAAAAAAAAAAAAGATGGTAGATTTGAATTTAATTATATCCAAAATTATGTTGAAGAAACTTGAGACTAAATTCCTCAGCTAAGAGACAAAAATCCTATCCTGGAAAAATCTCCCAATTCAGCTGTATGCAGTTTACAAGACAGGTGTGGAAAATCTTAGAAAACAGATTAATATTAAGGGAATGCAAAACATACACTTAACATATGTGAAGAAGAGTCTGATGAAGCTATATTAATTTCAAAGAAATGATTTTAAAACAAAAACCATCTCTAGAGATAAGATCATTTTATATTGTTGTTGGGTGCCATCAAGTCAGTGTCTGACTTATAGTGACCCTACGTATAACAGACAAAACACTATTAGTGCTTCTCTGCTGTTCATAGGGTTTTCAATGGCTGATTGTGTTTTTGGGAGTGGGTTGCTGGGTCCTTCTCCCAAGCCTATAGCACCTGGTGTTCCCAGGTGGTCTCTCACCTAAGTACTAACTAGGCCTGATCCTGCTTAGTTTCTGAGATCCTATGTGATTGGATACCGCACTGGTATGTCTGCAGGCTGAGGCCACTTTATACTGATAAAATATTTAATTCACTAAGAAGACATAATACACATGTATGCATACATATGATGATGTAGGTAGTGAATCTATAAAGAAAAGCTAATAGCTGGTTATGGGCTAGGATTTAGCTCAGTTGGTAGAGCACCACTCTGCAGTCTCCGAGGTCCTGGGTTCAATTCCCAGCACTGCAAAATGGGAGAATAATGTGGCAGTCCACTCCAGAGACAATCTCGAAACAATCATAAATGCTATGAGGGTCACTATGAGTTGGATGAGGACAACTAACAACAAGAACAATAGCTGATTACCATGAAAGCCAGGATACTGGTGATCACAAGAAGACAGTTGTGATTAGGAAGAAGTCCTCAGGAGGTTTCTGGAATGCTAGTAATGTTCTGGGCTGGGATTTAGCGCAGTTGGTAGAGCGCTGCTCTATAGTCTCTGAGGTCCAGAGTTCTATTCCTGGCACCAAAAACATGGGAGAAGGACGTGGCAATCCACTTCCACAGCAATCCCAAAACAATCAGTCATTGAAAACCCTATAAGTGTCGCTGTGAGTTAGATGGCACCTAACAACACAATAAGGAGTAACAACTTTCTATCTCTCCATTTGAAAAATATTCACTCGTATATCCATGTGACTTAGAAAAAATAACATGCATAATGGTTTATATATTTTCTGTAAGTGTGAGAATTCTTATTCAATCAAAAAGTTGGCTGCTAAATAGTACATATGAATAGACACATCATTTTTGTTTTCTATCTCTATATTTTTATGTATATATATATATGTATTGATGAATTCAAAAGATATAATAACATTTTTGTCAGGTATTATTTCAGATGGTGGTTTTATACTTTTCATCCAATGCTTTTCTATAATTGATGAATATGTATTATTTCTGCAATAAGGAAAAAACGCATTAGAAAAAAACCCTACTCTCCAGGAACAGGGAATAGGATTTCTAGAAAAAGTGAAGTTGGTGGAAGGATATGTGTCAACCCTGAAAGTGGAAATAGCTTTGTGGAAGCTGAGGCATACTCAGTGAGAAGGAAATACTTGGAAAGCAGCCTTTCTGAAAAGCACTGCAAGATGAGGGTGGACAGCAAATTAGACAGCAGCTCGCAGTATAATGTGCCAGGAATGAACGCCAAAGCTACTTTTAGGTGCAAGAGCACAGGAATCATGGCACAAAACAAGGAGAAGCAGCTTCTTTTATATATAATTGGTATTTCTGAATGTAAAGAAAACAATTTTATATCCCACTACTTTTAGCTTAAACTAAGCATATGGAAAAAATAGCCACCATGACCTAAAACTGCTTATGGTGATATAGAATTCTCCAGTGAGATAATTTTCTCATGCTTGCTCCAGAGAGAAGGTAGATTTTATTAATGCCTGACTCAACTTTTGCCCAGGGTAATGGTAAAAACATAAGTATTTGAGAAATTTTCTTCAGATTGTTTCTCAAACAGACATTTATCACAATAGCCAAGATTGATAGAAAAACAAATCTGCACAGGAAAGCTTGCCCTTAAGACTTCAACTTATTAGAGAAAGCAGATTCCAGGAATTATAAAAGTATATGAAATGAATTCTGACACTCTATTGGCTTTTGAAATATGATAAAATGCATAACATATTAAAGACATTGTGAATTTGAGATGGATGTAATGGCAGGCAGAACATGGCAGCAGATGTCCAGGTATCAGGTGATATTCAAAGTTAGGCAGCCAATGCAGATAACTCCTAGGTCTATTGATGGCCAGGGCTTGGATTGGAAGACAGTAGGATCCATTGTTCCCAAAGAAGTTTGGTTGGCAAGAGTTAAGGTAGGCGAATACACTTCTGGGCAAGACTTTAGACCCAGCAGGATACTAGGTTATTGGGGTACTGTATCATATCTACTCAGATATTGAGAGGGCTGGCAGGACACAGAAATCCCTCAGGTGGTATAAACAAAGACCTATTTGTGAAGGACCAATTTATGTAGATATAGACATAGTTTGTGTGTGGGGTGAAACAAGAGCTGATGAGTTACTTACAGACTATCAAGAGCAGGAAGTTGTTACCAATTTTAAGTCTAAATGAATAAAGAAACAAAATAGTATTATCAGGGCCCAGGAAGAGTTGCACGTATGGAAGAGAGCCTGCTTGCCAGAGCCATGCTGTGCCAAGGAAGCAGTGGAAGCAGGGAAGGAAGGAATGGGAAAGAAAGAGCTTGACCTTTTTTTCCTTCTTTCCTACTACCTCCTGGCAGTTGGCAGTTGGCCAAACCCAACAAAACCCAACAAAAACCCAGAGAACAGGGAAATTGGATGATGTAGTCCTTCGGAGTCAGTGTTCCAGAGCAAAGATCAGTGAAGATAAAAGGTGGAAAAAAATAAGGTGGTGATGAGGAGTGCAAACAAAGAGCATTCAGCACATGTATTATGCAAGAAATCCAAGGTAAAGGCCAGTTCTGCATAATGGACCAAGTGGCAGAGCATTTCTCCATTCAGTTAGTCCAAAAGCAATTCCCAGACACTTTCTACATGTGCTCTGTCCTGCACTAGTTGCTAAGGATATAAAAATAGCAAGTCTTGATCCTTTAATGAAGGCTTTGCAAATTAGCATGCTAGGTGACAAGAGTCATGTAAACAATGGCACAGAGGAAGCCAAAAAGGACATCAAACAATCATTTATAATTTTAGAGGTCAGTAAAAAAAAATGCCACAAACAGTGTCTAAGTCTTGAAAATTACAGCAAAATGAGACACAGATTTTTGTAAAAACGAGCATTGTAAGATGTGAAACAGTGTTGTATATTTGGACATATACCAGTTTTATTTTGGTCAGCGAAAAGAATATGAAGGAATTTTTGAATTAGAAGATAGGTGGAGACTCCTTGGATGAACCTCTTTTTTTTTACCATACTTGTATGAAAACCTAGCAGTGAAGAATTGTGTAATTATTGCATGTTGGTCATGGCATTTGGACAGGGTGGAGAGGAACACGGGGTCCCTCACACAGTGTGCTACTGCTTTACAGTTTTTACTTTGGGGATAAGTTTTAAACTCGAATTGGGGAAAGGATCTGCAGACTGAACTAAATAACACAACCAAAAATAATATCATAGAAAGCTCTCAGGGAAGGACAGTAGCAAAGAACCTTAAACACTTGGAAATCAGGAAAACGTGGCCACTGTCCAAGGATTAAATTCATTTGATCAGTACATAGCCAGAAGAGAAGGAATGTCTCCTCTTCCACACTGAAACGTTATTTGCTTAGTTAACTTACTTTTCATAGTGAATGAAACCAATTTAACTTCGAAAAAGTTATCAAGAAAGCAATGGGCAACATAGAATAATAGGGCCCAACCAGGTAAACAGTTGTGCCACAAACAGAGAACTTTTCAGGGCAGAATGATGCTGAATCTGAGGGGCGTGGGTGGAAATTTTGTGAGCAATCCGTGAGGCAAACAAGGATATTCATCAGATTTCACTTTGCTTCAGTTTATGCTCATCACAAGTCCTTCCGAGTAACAGTTGGTCTTTGCCCATACTTAAAAAACTGAAAGCCTCTTTAGAGGGTATATGGAAGACACTTTTTGGAGAGGTTACCAGAATAAAGACTCTGTCTAACATATTTCCCTCTCGTTAACTTAGGTAATGGGGATTCTTGCATTGGGAATTGTTTTTTTGCCACTATGTCTTTAAATATAACTTCTTGACCTTTAAGACTTATACTCTAATTCAGGAACACAGTACAATTGCTGATCAGGCTGTAATTTCATCTCTTGCACTCACTTTTTCCTGTAACCATAAGCCCTTATTGCCTCCAACACTTTGAATTAGGTTAACTTGTCTAGATTAGAGAAAGTTTATGAGTTAAGTAAAAATTATACCTCTAGAAACACTTTTAAGAAGACTATAGGAAGTATGTGGATACAACAGTTGATTAAAGCACAGCAACAGAGGCTATAAACCACATTTTGTTCATCTTGAGATTAGTTTAACAAGGCAGCACCCCAGGGCCGAAAAAATTAATTTTTTTTGTGAGATAGGTTCTCACTAAATTATGCAGACTGCCTCTGGCCTCGAACTCCCAATCCTCCTGGCTCAACTGGAGTCATTGGGATTATATGTGTGTGCCACAGTGCCTGGCTTTCAGGATTTGTCTTTATCTTTTGTTACATTGTGAAGAAAGTAGTATAGAATAGGAGAGGAATGATAGGTATTTTTCTTTTTTCTTTTATTTCTTTTCTCTTCTCTTCTGCTTGCTTGCTTGCTTGCTTTCTTTCTTTCTTTCTTTCTTTCTTTCTTTTTCTTTTTCTTTTTTCTTTTTTTGGTGCTCCAGGTTGAATCCAGGGCTTTGTGCATGCTAGGCAGAGTGATACTTTCCAAACTTAAAAAAAAAAACAAAAAACAAAAAAAACCTATACAAAGGTTTCCTCTGGTCTGGGATTTAGCTCAGTTGGTAGAGCACCAGTCTGCAGTCTCTGAGGTCCCAAGACCAATTCCTAGCACTGCAAAAATGGGAGAAGGACATGGCATTCCACTCTTGAGGCAATCTGGAAACAATTAGCCATTGAAAACCCTGTAAGGGTTGCTATGAGTCAGATACAACTCGATGGCACCTAACAACAGCAGCAACAACAACAACAACTTTTCCCTCCAACTAAATGGAAACTTGTCATGTAAAAAAAAAATTGGGTGAAGTACCTGGTCAGAAGCAGGAGAAATTAATCAATTCTTCTTAGACTCACAGAGCCATAACATACCCCAGGGCTCCCTTTGGGAATAGCTAGTAGAGTCCAGAACCTGGGAGGAAAAGTCAAGAAATACAGATTCTGAACCTGGCCCCACGTCAGCCTTTAGAAAGGTTCTTGTGACTTTATTTCCTTATTTAATAGAAATAGTTACCCTGCTTACTTCTTAGCAAATAAAGAATACGTTTTCATTTTCATGGTAATGGCCATCAGAATCCTTTACTTTTTTCTTTCTTTTCTTTTCTATTTCTATTTTCTTTTCTTTTCTTTTTTTCAGTACTGAGGGATTAAACCCAGGGCATTGATCAGGCTAGCTCATTCTTTACCATTGAACTGCACCCCTGCCCCCTTTTTATTTTATTTTGAGACAGGGTCTCTCTAGGTTGTGCAGGCTGTCTCTGACCTCAGACTTATGCTTCTCCTGCCTCAGTTTCCTCAGTTGCTGTGATTACAGTGGTGGACCACAGTGCCTGGCTCATTGGGATGCTTTTAAGTGCAGAAAGAAGCACCAAAGAAAAGACACAACTTTCAAACCCAATGATCATATTTGGAAATCTAGAATTTGTTTATCACCCAATCCATTTCAAAGGCTTTTAAAAGAGGCCATTGTTTTAATAATTTTGAAAGAGTATGTACAGTTTCACACTCAGATTTTTATCCATTTCTTAAAAAAGCGTTTGTTTGCCATGAAATGATAGTGAAACGATAGTGAAACAATAACCCATTTATTCAAGAAATGATTATTCAGCACATCACTTATTTATTTGCCAAGTATTGTGAGAACACAGTAAAGTATATAAACTTGACCATGGCCAGGAAAAGAGGAGAGACATGACAAAATCACAGAGGATGAGCACATCAATTTACTGTTAAGTATTATAAAGAATCTTCATTATATTCATCATCATCTCACTCCAAAATCTATAAGTCAGGAGCCTTTCAGAGATCTGGTTTTTTTGTGTGATCTCATTTAGCTTGTATTTACTGACGTGAGCCATCTAACTTCACTTCCAACCCCCACATTTTTCCAGTAAAATTATTCTTTTTCCTTTCTTACATGATTTTGTCATTCACTAATACAGCTATCCTCTGTCTCATCCTTCCTTCCTTCCTTCTTTCCTTGCTTCCTTCCTTCCATCTTTCCTTCCTTCCTGACTTTCTTCCTTCCTTCCTTTCCTCCCTCCTTTCTTCCTTTTCTCCCTCCCACTCATTCTCCTTCCCTCCCTTCTTTTTCTTTCTTTCTCTCTTTCTCTCCTTCTCTCTTCCTCTCTCTCTTTCCTTCCTTCCTTCCTTCCTTCCTTCCTTCCTTCCTTCCTTCCTTCCTTCCCTCCTTCCTTCCTTCCTTCTCTCTGTCTTTTTTTAATATTACTGGTTGAACTCAGGGTCTCCTGCATGCTGGGCAAGTGCTTTGCCACTGAGCTGCATCTCTAGACCCTTTTTTATTTATTATTTTGAGACAGAGTGTAGTTAAGTTGTACAGACTGCCTTTGGCTTCAAATCCATGATCCTTCTGCCTCACTCTGCAGAGTTGCTTGGGATTACAGGTGTGTACCATGACACTCAGCTCACTTATGTCTTTTATTGTCTCATCTAAAATATTATTAGTAAAAATTCTTAATACTCTACTTATTTTTATTTTTGTTTTTATGGTGATTTATATTATTAAATATAACATTCAGTTTAGGATATTATACTTTAGGAAACAATTACTGGAAATATTACTGGTCTGAGAGTATTCTTATTCACAGTTAGATCAAGTCAATAAGGGAAAAAGGTAAGAAAACTAGGAACATCTTCTTTATATTAAATTCCACTCAGAGTTGTACTCAGGTTTGTTCTCTAAGGGTATATATTGATGTCTGTAAACCAAGTCTTGAATAATAGAGTTTTATGTTGGCCTGGATGAAGGTATTGATCAATCATTACAAAAGAAACCAAGAATTATGGCACATAGATATTTGATGCATGCATAAGCCATAATATTCTAGGAAGATATGTGGAGACCAGTGCATAAAAGTTCTTCAGTTCTTGCAAGGATGGCCTCCAGGACCCCAAAGTAAACATAAGATGGTTTTCATTTTTCTCTGCCTCTTTTCTTTTTTGTTAGATGGCAGGGTATGAAAATATTGGCTTGAAAAATAATTGAATTTAGGAAATAAATCTCAAGTTTTTAAATGAATTTTATCTGGAAGGGATTTTGATCTTTTTCAGAAAAGCAATAGTATAAACATTAATGCATTTTCATCCTTCAACTTTCCAAAGTTTGAATGGCAGTATTTACCTTGATGCAGCATTGTAGAAAATCACATGCTGGTTGGCAATTGCAGCTGTCCTACATCAAGAATACTTTTCTTGGAACATTCTGACTTGACAGCCAAGTCAACTTCAATTAATGAGGATTGCTAGAGTTGCTTTTGATAGACATTTATTTGAGGACAGCTTAGTTGTCTAAGTTGGAGAAGTGAGGCTAGCTGGCACATTAATAATTCTGTGCTGGATAAATTGCTGTTGCACTCATTTCCCTATCTGCTTAATATTCAGTCCTGATTTACCATCTGATTCAAGAAGTAAGCAGTAAGGGCAGCACATATTGGACAACATTAGGCACATTTACAGATGTTTCGATTTAAGAAGTCTAAAATAACATATCCACTACCCTTAAAATAAGCAAGGTCATCAAAAAATGCCCATATGCTTCTCACTCTGAGTAAAACTGTGTTGTGTAACAGTACTCCTTCTCATTCATAAACTCTATTCATCACTTGAGGAAGTTCATTAGCAGTAAAATATGCAAGAGATGGAGGTAGACCCCACAGATTATGCAGAAACTTAAAGAGTCAATGTATAATTCCTACTAATGTCAGGTAGTGCTATATAACAAATACTACATGCTATTCTGCAGCCATACCATTGTGGCATCTGATCCCATCAGATCTCGAAAGTTAAGCAGGGTCAGACCTTGCTAGTACTTGGACGGTAGACCACCTGGGAACACCCAGATGCTGTAGGCTTGGGAGAAGGACCCAGCATCCCTCTCTTTTGGTCCCCCCCCCAAAACAATCAGCTATTACCATATGAATAGCAGAGAAACACCAGCAATTGTGTTTCCCCCCTTGTACATAGGGTTGCTATGAGTTGGACACAGACTCATCGGCACCTAACAATAACAACAAAGTCAATGGTATCTCAAATCTTTGGCATAAAATTTAACTTTTAGTTATGCCACATTCTCCTCCTTTCCTGTTTCCTTCAAAATGTCTACCATAAGAAATTAGTAAGCCAAAATTTTAAGGCATTAAAAAGCTTTGACCCAGGTTGTCCATGTCAAAGTGATAAATGAACAGAGATTAATATGTGTAAATTAAAATCAGAGAATAGCATATGAAGTACACAAAGATATCCCAAATGAAAACTTGGACTTTGCTTGCACCAAGAACTCTAACAGTTACAAAAGCTATCAACAAATCAATACTTGAAAAATTCCTACTTTGGGTACTTAGACAATGACAAGGATGTCAAACAGATCTAGTCCCAAATGAGCCAAAAATCTAGATTCTAGTCCCAAATGAGCCAAAAATCTAGATGAAATGACATGTAGCATTGTCAAATAAATGATACGCTGGTTAAGTAGTAAAAGTAGAAGATATGTTAAGGCACAATCAGTCCAATTTCTTCATCTTATGAAAGAGAAAGATGAAGAAGGTCTAGAGAAGAAAAAACATCTAGCAAGTAAGAGGCAGGGCCTGGACTAAACTCCAAGTCTTCTGGGTCCTATCCTATAAGCACAGTGGTGTTTCATATCATTAGCCAACGTCTCCCAAGGAAGACAACTTTATCACCCACAGTGGCATACCTGTAATCAACAAGGTTGAGAAATAGCTCCAACTGAACATCCTTGATGCTCAACCTGCTAAGAAATGTTTGTAATACCATAGCATGACCATTAAAAAAACCTTAGCCAACTATGAAGTCTTAGCCCATTAAATGCTAAACATTGTACAGTCATGCTTAGGAAAATAAAACTACACAAGAAGTAGTGCCTTGTTCCGTTGTCCCTGGCAAAACAACCCCTTCTTAACTCTGCTCTCAGAAAGACCAAGAGGAATAAGCTACCTGTGCTTCTGATGATTTCTCCCAGCTGCCTCCCTCATCAGTACATCTCCATCTGCATCACAATGTGCTGAAGACCTTAGTCCAAAGAAGTTTCTTGGCAGTTTATTTTAAAAAACAATATTGACGGTGGTCCCTCTTAGGAAACACAGTTTACACCATGATCTATTTTACACATATATATTAAACTGAAGTAAAATTATGACATAATAATACTTTAGTATATGGAGCACCTTCTGATATTTTTCATCCTTTTCTAATCTCAATTCTTCCTCTCAATTAAATGTAAATGCTGACATTGTTTTTATGACCCTGTAATTGATTACAACCCATTTGAGAAACACTGAGAGGCTATTCATTCATTAATCCTACATACATTTACTAAGTGCCTACTCTAAGTACTGTGTGAAGTACTGGGAAATGGTAGTGAGTGGAACAAGGAAAAAACATACTTTGGGAGAAGTCTGCATTGGTTGAGGGGAGACAGATAAAAACCAAGGTGAAAAGTCATATCTATTGTATTTTAGATAATGATGAGTTCTAAGGGGAAAGGTGAAGTAGGGAGAGAGAAGAATTACTGGTAAAGAATTTATGGTTTTATATAGAGTAGATAGAGACATCCACACTGCAAAGATGTCATTTGCAAAAAGACTTGCAAGAGGTAAAGAAGTAAGTCAAAGACAAAAAGATAGAGACTGAGATAGAGATAGGGATAGGGGGACTTGAAACTTGAGGTCAGGTTTGTTAGGTCTTGGGGGTCACTGAAGAAGTGTGTCTTTTACTTTGGTGTGCCTGGGAAGCTATAGGTGAGACTATTACTATTACTGTCATGCATCTCTCCTCTTAGAGAATGCACAGGCCCAAGAGACCCACATCTTTGACTGGGACTTTCATTCCCACACAGTTACATACATTTCCTGATCCAACCATCCTCTCATCCCTCCCAAACTAGTGGTCTCTTGAAGTCAGTAACCAAGGTTCTCTACTTCCAAAATCTCTTCTCCAGGTATTATTTCTACCTTCTGGCTCTAATAAAAACTGACTGTCCCTTGAGTATACAGCTTTCCTTAAACCCTCTCCAGAGGAAGTTATTCTACTCTTCTACTCCTTCTATACCAGTGGACCCAAGAGTTTTATAGGTGCTATCCTTGATCCTAATGGATGGTTCCCAGATATTGTTTCTTTATCTTTCATAAAAACACTCATGGTGATTCTCTCTCTTGAGAAGTCTGCATCCATGTATAGACATGTACTATGACACTTTTCTTTTCTTTTTCTTTTTTTTTAAGGATTTTTTTGAGTCAGGGTCCCATTGTGTATCCCAGACTGTGTTGGAACTCACTATGTAGACCAGGCAGGCCTTGAAATTACATAGATCTTCTTGCCTCAGCCTCACATGTACTGGGATTACAAGTGTGAGCTACCACATCTGGCCATAACTCTTTTCACTTGGATGGTAGATCGCCTGGGAACACTAGATGCTGTAGGCTTGGGAGAAGGACCCACCACCCCCCTATCTCTGTCCCCCCAAAAGACAATCGGCTATTACCATATGAATAGCAGAGAAGCACCAACAGTTGTGTCTCATGTCATCATTATTTTTCCCTCTCTGAATGCCCATGCGTAAATCTGAAGTGTATGCTATCTCTTATCTGTAATAAACTCACTAATTTTGCTTCAAAAAACAAACAAAAAAATCCACACATTTGATGCTATATCACATACACAAAATACTCCTCTAATTTTTGCATTCATTTGTAGACTTGAGTGTCAATTTCTCCCACTTGTTCAGGACTTAACATATAATTTAATGTGTCTATGGCCATCAGAGCATGGGCTGGGATTTAGCTCAGTTGGTAGAGCACTGCTCTGCAGTCTCTGAGGTCCCAAGTTCGATTCCCAGCACTGTAAAAATGGGAGAAGGATGTGGCAATCCACTCCTGAGGCAGTCCCTGAAACAATCAGCCATTGAAAACACTACAAGGGTTGTTATGAGTCAGACATGACTCAATGATGCATAACAACAACAACAACAACAACAACAACAACAACAACAACATGGTCATCAGAACTGCTGTCATAGTTTTTGGTCATATCAAATTCCACAGGAAAACACCTTCTTAGGGCTGTGTGTCTTATAAAATCTTGATGTCCTCAATCTTACATTTTCTCCCACACCAACATAATCAACATATAGTCATATAGAATAACATAGAATAATCCCTTCTCAAGACCTTTATATCAAGTGTCTGTTTCCAGCTCACCAACATTAGGACTATATAGCACATTACATTTTCCAAAGATGGCCAGAATAGTAGTTCTCATCCCGCACACCCTTCTGCAATGTGACCCTGCCACTGTCTCTTCAAGAGGTGAAATCCTTTTGTCTTCTTCTTGAATATGGGCCGGCCTTGGTAACTGGTATACAGCCAGTGGAATATGGGTGCTTTGGTGATATGCAACTTCTGTGTCTAAGCCACCTTTGCAACTTCTGCTTCAGTCTGTACACTTTTCCTTGGCTCCTCCAGTCACCATATAAGATGTACAATTACTCTGAGACCATCATGCTGGAAAGGCTACATTTAGATACACTGTTCAACCATCTAAGATAAGATTGTCATTTGGAGACCCTAGATTTGGTGCCAGTTACAGGAACAAAGAATCCATCTCAGAAGGAGTTGCTCCATTCTCAGTTATTTTCAGCTCCTAGTCATTAGCATCATCTTAGCCAAGGCTGCAGACATTAGAAGGATGAAAAAAGTTGACACTACAGCATCTTTTCCCAGTTACTGGCACATGGAATCCATGAACATAATAAAATCATTGTTTTAGAGTATGAAGTTTTGTGGTACTTGTTATACACCATAGATAACTAGAATATACCTCAACATGAAACAATTCTCTGACATTACGAAGAATCATATTTGACCTTAACAGTTTTTGGTGATAATAAAGGAATTGTCATTTCCTTTATTATTTTGTTTAGTTTATGTGAAAGAGACATTTGATGCCCATAAAATAGCCTATTTTCTCTCTTCTGTTTTCTACCTTCTGCTTCTGTTTTGTGGCCACATGTCTAGTTTTGGCCAATAGAATGCTACGAGAAGAAACTGTATCACTCTGGTACAAGGCAGTTATAGGTAACTTGGAGTTCTCTAACTGTTCTTTCTTCTATGTATATGACTGGGGTACAAACTCTGAGGAAGCAGAGTTGCAAGACTGAAACATCTTGGATCTCTGAGTCTCCTTTGGAAGAAAGCTTTCAATGAGAGCCTCTTGTCCTACTCTAAACTGCAGTATGAACATCTTCATTGTGTTAATTAGAATTAGGATGTTATTTGTTACTGCAACATAGTGTATATGACCCTGACTAGTACAATTTTCATGATCTATCATAATAGTCATTCCTTTGCATATATAGCAAATTCTCATTTTTGTATTTTTAAATGTGTTTTTTTGGGATTGAGGTTAAAAACAACCTTGATTGTTGCTTTGCTTTTTAAATTCATGATCATAAATTTCAGGTAGTCTCTAAGTATTTCTTAGTTATTCTCAATTTTCTTCTTTAATTCGGTCTCCAGTTTTCCAAGTGACTCTGTCACAGTTCCTTCATTTTCCAAAAATCATCACCTCCTTCTCCAAGTTTATTCTCAGCTGTTGACTTGCTTCATATTTTATAGACAAAGTTGAAACCACAGAAGAGAATTTCCATATGCTCCCACATCTTCATGCACCATTCTGTCTACATCTGTCCATAGAATGTGTCTTTCCTTTTCTTATAGTAGGTGGACCAACTGTGCTCGTATATAAAGCTAATGTCTCCACTTGTGCTCTAAATGCAGTCCCTTGTCCTCAACTCAATGACATTGCATCTACAATTTCCCCCTCACTCTACTTTACTATGAAAATTTCTCTCTTTTGCATGACCTACAGTACATAAGCATTATTAATTGCTTTTTAATGCAAAATTCTTTGAGGAAATTGTCTTTATTCACTATCCTTACTTCTTTTTCTCTAAGGTCTATTGAGCGTCTTTAAATTATCCTCTTATGCTCAGCATTCCCTAAAGCAGATCTTGTCAAAGTCATCACTGACTTTCAGGTTACTCTAAATCAAATAGCCACTTCTCAGTTCTCATTGCACACAATTTATTAGCAGATTTTGGAAGAATTAATCTCTTGCACATTCATAAAACACCTTCTTTACTTTGCTGCTGGGAAACTATTCCCTTTTGATTTGCAGAATATCTCAGTACATGGCCCTTCTTAATATCATTTTCATAATTATCCTCATCTTCCCAACCCCTAAGAATTCGAATGTTCCAGGGCTCAAATCCCAGACTTCTATGTATGTATGTATGTATGTATGTATGTATGTATGTATGTATGTATCTATCTATCTATCTATCTATCTATCTGCTATATTTTTAGTTGAACTTACCAGAGTCCATGGCTTTTGGTATGAATTATTGTCACAATGAATTTCAAGTTTATTTCTCCACCTTTAATTTACATATTTTACCTCTGAACCAGATCTACATACTATATTATGTAGTTAACTCCACATTTGTGTACTTGGATATCCAACATCGATCTCAACTTAGCAGATACATAACTAAACTTTTGATCCTCCCCACCAACTTATTCCTTCATGATCTTCCTACTATAGTAAGTGACAACTGCACTGTATTTATTATTCAGTCTGCAAAACTTAGAGTTTTCCTTGACATGGCATATCCAGTCTTTCAGTAAATCCTATCAATTCTATTTTCAAGTATATATTCTGAATCTAATCTCTTCATTTCTCCCGTGCTACTTATGCTGCCATTATATTCCAGGAAGATTTTGCAGTAACTTCTTCAATCATCACCTTATAAAACATTCTTGCCCTTGTGCAGACTAATTCATACAACATAGTCAGAGATGCTTTTAAAATATGTCAGACACACCCTTCTGTGGTTAAAATGTTTCATGTAGCTTTCCATCTCACATGAATTAAAATCTGAAGGACTAATTTCTGAGTGCTCAACATAATCTATCCAAATACTACTTCCCTGACTCCTCCAAACAATCTGACAATTGCCCATTCTGCTCCAGGCATGGTTCTTTTTTCATTCCATTTAACTCTCTGCTTCAATTTTATTTTTTAGAAAGGCTTTATTTTTCTGGCCACCTAAGGTCCTTTCACTTATCCTCAAATTTCTTGAATATAGTGAGTGCCCAAAAATATGTGATTCAATTGTAAAATAAATAAAAATGGAGCTCAGTTTGAGGGGAGTAAAAACCTGTGTCTGGAAACCTTGATATCCCCTGCCAAAATAAAATCATCTTTGTGTCAAGTGGATTCAAAATGACTAATATGAGGTTCTCAGCACATAATGAAAACTAAGAATGGACAGAAAAATATAGTGAACCAGAGGTACTAATGCTTGTGTCTAACTACAGGATATCACCAAGGCATAGCATGCCCACCTTGGCATCTGTGTGAGATATTGGCCCATACTCCTCTTTCTAGAAAGAGGAAACACATCTACATAAAGCAAATGAGATTTTTTAAAAGGCTGACATGAGTTATAAGTTAACGTTATGCTGTTGTTATTGTTAGGTGCTGCTGAGCTGGTGTTCGACTCATAGTGTCCCTATATACAACAAGTGAAACATTATTATCAGTGCTTCTCTGCTATTTATAGGGTTTTCAATGGCTAATTGTTTTGGGGGAGAGTGGGTTGCCATAGTCTTCTCCCAAACCTATAGCACCTCGTGTTCCCAGGAGATTTCCCATCCAAGTATTAACCAGGCCTGACCCTGCTTAGCTTCTGAGGAGATTTGATGGGATTGGACACCACAGTGGTATTGGCTGCAGCTGTAAATTAAAGTAGTGGCGTTCTTATTGGTTTATTCTTAAAAACAGGAAGGACATTGTGCTAGAGCTAAATGAAGTCATTTTAAAAGTTTATTCTAATTCCGGATTTGCCTCTGAACACTTTTCAAGAGAGACTATATATACCTATAGTCATCTTCCTCTCTAAATCCAAACCTGGTACATATAATTTGACAAATACAAGTTTACTTATGGGAACACCAGAACAAAGTAGAAAAATGGCACTATCTTTAAACATGTACGGTATTTATGCTTCTGAAATGACATTGGGACTATTAACTGGATCAATAACCAGCAAAAAAAGACCAAGCAGATTAGTACAGAAAGAAGGTGAGTGTTCAAAGATAAGTCAGCTGTCCTAGTTTAGTTTGAAAAACAGACACCCAAAGGGACATACTTAGCTTCTCTGGTAAGTTTTGGTGTGAGTGGTTTGAATCTTGGCACACAAAGGAATACAATAGAGCATAAAATATTTCTGGGAAGATAAGGATAGAGATTGAGATTTACAAAATGAGTTGAACTTCTTTCCCTTATACAGAACTGACTTTGGAATATGGCATCTGGGCACCAAGCAAACCATAACTCACGAAAGGACTGGTTTTAATCAATGGTATGCATAACACTAACATATATGCAGTAGCCCAACTCATTTTATTTACGTTTTACATCACATTCTCCCTTACCACCTTCTTTGCCAAATGCTTTCTATGTCTCATAGCTTTGTGTGTCTGAGGCTCTGCAAGAAAAACTATGGTGTTTTCTATTCTAAAGCCTCTGTCTTTCTCATATTAGAGAATAGTAATGGAGCCTGGAGATTAGAGTTGTGAGGTTAATTCCATCCTTAAGTTTTTATAAAAGAATGATTAAATTCTAACTTCAATAAATAATGAAATGAATAATAATGTAGGATCTTCAAAATTCAAAACCAGGTCATCCAGATTCTTCATCTCATACAGTCAGCTGCCTAATATAACTGGGGTGAAAACCCAGGCTTTTTAACCCTGTGAAGTGTTGCTTTCATTTGCCAGTTTTCTATCCTAACAGCTTTACTACTACGATAATTTTATGTACAAAATGAAATGCAATAGAACAAACTTCCTCTTGATGGATCAAAAGTCTTAAAATACATGTATAGGTTTTTCATTGCTATGTTTTCAGAACATAGTGGAAATATTCCTTTCAGAATTATAGGAACATTGAGGAGTAATCATTAACTAGATTTCCTAGTCTGCACCTACACCATGCAGGGTTGATTTATGATTGTAAAGGTCAGTGAGAGAGAGGCAAAGTATGTGCTGCAGGGTCTAGATCTTTCTCTCACTATGGCTTTCAGTACTTTCATTATTTATTTAAGGAAGAAAAACACTACTCTGCCTTTGAGAGCCTACCTTACAATTTAGCATCAATAAAGGTAGCTTTTCTCCTTATTTGTACAGAATATATGCTTCTGTCTTCTCCTGAAAAAAATCTTCCTTTACCTAATGAGTTTGTCCTTGGGAGTATTAATTTTTCAACCTTGAGGGAGCCATTTAATTTGTGGGTCATGCTGTATGATTCTTATAAATCTTACATTATTATTTCAAGTCATGAAATTGAATAAAAATGAACAAGTATAAACGGTTAAAACATAGTGTTATCTTTATCATTGGTGATAAAAATTTTTTTATATAGTTCTTTTGGTAAAAGAAAGAGGCTTTATTAGCATGATGTATATTCGTTTAGAGGTGATATGCAAAATCCAGAAAGATTCAATTTCTTGAAGCTAAGAGCTGTTTCTTATTCATCATTGAATTACTGCACGTAACACACCAGATTAACTACTAAAAGTTGCTAACAGTTATTGAGTATTTACTATGTCCTTTTGGCTTTGTTTCCTGTCACATTTACAAACAATTATTTGAAGACATACCATTATTATCCACATTGCATCCAAAGAAAAATGGATGCTTAAGGAGCTGAACTAACTTAATAGGGCCATTATGTAGTTAGATACCAAGACAAAGAAGTCTAACCTCATCACCTACAATCTGTATCTTCTTTGTGCTGCAGTCCTCAGAAATATTCACTAAAGTGGAAAAAAACAGTATGAAGTCACTTAAATGCCTTTCTGACTGCATGCCTTCATCTTTAATATTTAATAATTAAACTGTAATTACAACTGATTTTAAGCTAGGGAGTCATAAGCAGTTACTTTATAGCTAAAGATTCTCTTGTTTATGTCAGTTCATAAACTGAGGCTCACTCTCTAAATGGTTTCACAAAGAGTTACAGTACACCTGAAACAACCATTGGCAGTGCCCTGGATATGACCATTATCTCCCTTTTTTCTGGTAAGATATATCAGTCTTGTTGTTGAAACCTCACATTTATTTCTATACTTTTCTATCTCTTTTAGAAGGACACACACACTTACACACTTACATACATCACACTCACCATTTACATATGGTTGGGAGATCATTCAAGGATGGCTGGGAGAAAATTCACAAGAAAGTGTAATCTTGATGGAGGATGTACACTAACTATTTTCACCAGAGATGAAAAAAATATATAGGATATGTCTAAGTTGCAAGTGGCGGAGTTTATTTCATACAGAAGTTGGGAAATGTAGTATATTCTGTGCAAAAACTTTAAAGGGAATTAGAGTTCTTGATGGCACCTAGCAAACAACAAAGACAACAAAGAGTTTTTTGAGATTAGGACATATCAGTGGTTCTCAAAATCTTCCTCTCATGATGGTCATTCTTCACTTCTACCAAGCTGTGGATGTCCATGAATGTGAACCATGAAATTTTGTTTGAAATAGGTCTTAGAGATCTCCTTAACCCTGTATCCCCTGATCCCTGATCTATTCATTATGAAGAACCTGAACAGAGAATTCCAATACTGTGTAATTTAAACACATGTGACAGCATTGCATTAAATGAGAAGATGACTCCTTCATTCTATAACTTCCTGAAGGTGGCAGTAAGGTAAAACAGACTCAATCCCAACTAAATTTTCATAAATCACAGAGACGCACCAATGCAAAAGTCAAAACAAATTTCCACCTGAGAAGTCAAGAAATGTACTACCTTGCCCCAAACAGGTAAGAATCCGATTACCACAAGGATGGATAGTTACCCATGGCGAAGAATGAGATCCCCAGCAAGGTGGAGTTGTACTTTCCATCCGTGATGAAGAAGATCCCTGCTGCGGTGACGATGGAAATGCACACCGTGAGCACCCCCAGGAGGCCCAGGAAGGGCTTACTGCGCAAGCAGTCCTTCATGGAGCTGGAGAGGGTGGCTGTGGTCAGGAGCAGCACGAGGCTCACCAGGACCTTGCTTCTGGCCAGGATGCTGGTCTTATGAAAGTCTGTCCACAGGCTAAAGGACGCTAAAGAGTAGAGTTGGAGGTCTTGGTGCTCCTCCTGGAGCTTCCTCATAAGCTTACAGAACTCATTCTCCCACTTCTCCCCTATGAGGTCTTGGGTGGCCGAGCCATATGTCTGGAGGTAGTAGGTGATTTGAATGGCTCTGGCTGACTTGACCCGCTGGTCTTTGCTGTTTGGCACTTCCACTACCCCGCCCAGTTGATGGCCAATAAAACTGTTCCTCCCATCCTTGAAAACACAAAAATGAGAGACTTCTGTTACCATAAGCACACACAATGCAGGGAACGATTTCTTACTCTAAGTGAAGGACTACAAGGAAGGCAAAGATAGGTGCTGGTAATTGTGGAACTGATGTGGGTGGAGAGGCAAGCCAGGATTTTACAGTCAACCTTTTGGGGATACACGGGATACCATGCATGCTGATCAGAATTTTAAAAGATGCAGGGTGTTATAAAGCTATACATGATTTGTCATATGCACAGGAAAAAGTATGTATTACTTTGATTTCCTCAAATACTGTCATTCCAACCATTTCCCTCTGTGGTAATCTATTATAACTCCTTAATACAAGAACAAGTTTATGATTCAGCTTTAGCCAGAAGAGAAGCATGTCATGAGCAAAGATCATTTTAAAAATTAAAGTAATTATTTTTTCTATAAATGTATGCTAAAGTTTCGAGGGTCAGTGTACACCAATACACACACACACAAACACACACAAATATGAATACCCCTACTTCTTTATATTCTGGTGATATAATTGCTTAATGCAGAACAATATAAAACACTAATTATAATAATTAATTTAATGATGTTGAGATGTTTCTCATGTATGGTGTGTGATCAGGCTTGCTCATTATAATTGCCTCTGCACACAAATGCCTATGACTCAGATTGATTTTTCCCTACAGACAACAATGGGAAAACTCCCCAAAAAAGACAAATTAGATTTTCAGATACAATTTCCAAAACCCAGGTCAATTCCAGAGTTTGACATGAAGTAGTAAAATCAAGATCATTAACCTGGGAGCTTGGTAAGAAAAGCGATGTCTACTCTTTAAGGCATACTCAGGTGGACACAGTGTTAGAACAATATTCTCCGCCAATGTATCTCCTCACTCACAAAGACATCTCTGACAACTGTCGTAAGATTTTAATCAATTTGGAAGTTTTATCTTTGCCACAATTGTTATGTACTTCAATGGCAATGGTTGTCAGGATACTGAGCTCCCAAAACCAAGCTGCAAGGTTAAGTATCGCACTGAAAATATGCTGCAGGTATTGCGTGAGAGGCAGGCACAAAGATAAATTTGTGCCACCAATAGACTGTGTGTGAACTGGATTGGGTAAGATGTTTTTCTCACAAGGATATAAAAGAATAGATTCGTGGCAAGAAGCAGCTCTTTTTAGAGAGGAAAGTAGGCAAGAGTAACAAACCCAGTGGGGTGATTACCATGGATATTTTCATAGAACTATGAGGCATCTACCCCACATGTCTGTCAGCTTGTTCTGTGGGGGCTTGCATGCTGTTGGGATGTTGAAAGCTATGCCACAGTATTTGAGATACCAGCAGGGCCACCCATGGTGGATGGGTTTCAGTTGAACTTCCAGACTAAGACAGACTAGGGAGAAGGACCTGGAAGTCCACTCCCAAAACAAACAGCCATTGAAAACCCCATGAATAGCAGAGAAGCACTGACATGGTGCTAGGCATGGCACAGTGTCAAGTAGTGTTTCATTCTGTTGTACATAGGGTTGCTACGAGTGGGTTCCAACTTGACAGCACCTGACAACAATGAGGCATCTAGTAGAGATGTGAAATAATTGCTGTGGACTTATTTAATCCAGACATCTATATCTGAAGCACTTATTTGCATTTGTACTATTAACATGGACCAAAACAACCCTAATATTTAAGAGTGCAATGCAAACACAAAAAGTTTAAGAAGATTAAAGACAGTATGAATGCTATTTGTAGGATTATCAAAAACCGTAAGAGATAAATTGCGTAGTCACTCCATATACTCATCTTCCCTTACATGTTAAATAATTATAACCATTCTAGTTAACGTAAACTCACAAACTCCAAGTGAACAATACATTTCTTTCTTTTTCTTTAATGCACTTAGGGATTGAACACAGAGCCTCGCACATAGTTTGCAAGTGTCCCACCATTAGGCTGCATATTCAGCCCATTTTTTAGTTTTTATTTTGAGCCAAGGTCTTTCTAAGTTATGCACACTGTTTGTGACCACAAACTTATGATCCTTCTGCTGCCTTCGGAGTTGCTGGGATGACAGATGTATGATACCATACTGGTCAACAATATATTTCTTAATAAGCATTTGAATTGAGGATTTTTCCCCCTTGGTGTATCTCCCAGTTCCGTAGGATCTTTGTAATTTTCCTACTTCTTTTCCTTATAAAAATTAACTTAAAGTTGAGCTGCAGGTTCCTAAGGTTCTCTCGTGATCAAATTCCATGGGGTACTCCAGTGAGCTCCAAGTGGACGGGCAGACAAACTTTGCGGCAGGAGATGGGGATCATGCCCCGAGAATGGAGAGATTGTGAGACATGGTTTATATTTTCTCAGTAAACTCAAATTGTTCCTCAGTTAGGCCTGATTATTTTGTTTAAGGCTTAGTACAGTTTTTCGTCTCCATCCTTCTTTCTATTTCTTTGAAATTCTCTTAGATTTAGACTTGCGCTTCTGATTATTTGAAAAGGGAAGTATTTTGAAAGCTCTATTTACTTATGAATGTATAGCTCTGTCTTTCCTCCTTCTGTCCTCAAAAGGACTTCTCAGGGAACTTTAACAGCAGCATAGAGAGTTATGTGTCCCTTAGGCATTATTTGGAGATTACTGTGGATCAAAGATGATACTGATATGTCTGGAAAAGAGTCAAAAGTTTAAATATACATATAGATTTTTAAATAACTGATCTTCATTTAGTTTGACCAGCAGCTGACTCCTCTTTTGAAGTTGGCTAATTTCTATTTTTCAATAAAAATACTTTGTAAAAGATATGCTTTCATCATATCTTTTCTCATCATAGTTACATACATGGGAATAAATTTCTCACTCATATTCAGATCTACTTTATGTTCTTGAACAAAATCAGTAAGTTCTTTGGATGTCCTTGCAACAAAAGCTCCACTAGGAGGTTTACAACTTGTAAATGCAGCTGGCTCTGTCAATCTTCTCACTGAAGTTCTGACAAGACAATTTTGGATAATTCTTGTCACAGAAAGTTCTATTATTTCATGAGAGATGACAGAAGAGTTTCTCTTCCCCAAACGACTGATCGTTAGATACTTCTAAGTAGGAAAAACAAAGAATGGGTACCACAGATATCCAAAGTATTTTCTGGGCTGAACTTCCTTGCGGCTGTAAAATGCCCAGTAGGACGAATGGAGGGGATGATCATTCAGGGGTGATGTGACCCAACATGCAACTTGTGGCTCACTCTAATTAAAACAGAAACCCAAGCTGGTTCATTTCATTTCTAGGTTTTAGTTTTCTCATCTTAACAGGAGCAGATATGAGTATATGAGGAAACATTTACATAGTAAAGTAATTTTCATCTTTATTATCCTATTAAAATACTACTTATACAAAGAGTTTGAAGAGATTTGAATGTCAGGAATGATGTTATTATAACTAATGGAGCTATGAATTGGTTATTTTTCACATCGAGTCGAGACCTTACCAATCATGTAATAGAGACATTTTGTCTAATAGATGAGCAAACTCAGAGATTTAGAGAAGGTAAATCTGTTATTCAACATGATAAATCCAGACTCCCCACTCAGATCTTCTGATTCCAAGTCCAATCCTTTCTTAAATCCTATATGAGTCATTTCAGAGAAACTACTTTGGCTCTTAGACCCACTTTTTATGATTAAAATGTCTTCAACTCGTAAATCCTCTTTTCCAACATTTTCCTCTCCTGCCATTTCACGCATATTTTGATTCAATCTCTTCCTTTCCCAAAAGAGCTTCTTAAATACATTCTGAAATTCCTTTAAGTTTAGAAATCACCTTTATGTCACAGTGAAGGGACATATTAAAATAAAAATTTCAGTGCTTTGCTGAACTGAATTGATATCAGTAACATAGATGCCTTTTGGCCCCTAGTTCATTGCTATATCCTCTTCTGCTCTTCTTTACTCATCTCTCCACATTGCAGCCTATTTGTATGATTCTAGATCAGACTGGTTTATTTCTATACCTAAAACCTTCTGCTGGCTGTTACTTGTAGTAGGACTGAAATAGGAAATCTTTACCATTCCTCTAGGACTCTGCATGGGCCAAAGCTGGATAATCCATCTGACCTTGTCTTTATCCCTGTCCTCCCCCTCTTTTAGCATTTCTTCCTATTCCTTGAACACATCAACTTAATTTCCACCTCATGGTTTTTGTGTTTGCTGTTCCCTTTGCCTGGAATATTTTCCTATATTATTAAATCCAAAACTACCTCCTGCTGCAGAGGTCTTTCCATGAAATGGATCATTTAAATTACACAATCCAAACTGGATGCTTCTTTGCCTCCAATCACTCCACTGCATAGTCCTAATTTATGTTCTTTCTGCTAATGATTTCTCCCTGAAATGGTCTTAAATAATCATTTTATTGCTCCCTTTCTGTCTCTTCTGCTAGAATGTGCACTTGTGCAGAGCTGGCATTTTTCTAGTCTTCCTCACTAATCACTTCCCTATGCCAAGAGCAAGCCTGGTCTCTACATAATGATCATTCCATAACATTTGTTACCTGATTGAATTCACCTTTGGTTGTAAATAACTAATCATAGGTTATTTTTAGAGATAATTTTACCAAGATCCGGAAATGTAAAAGACAATTCTAATCTCTCTTCAATAGACTCAGGCTCTTACAACATTTCCCCAGAATATATTCCTGTTCCACTTTCACTGTGCACTGACTAGGTGAACTGGTCAGTAGCAGGAGCACTTGGGAACTGCAGAGTGCAGAGAAACATTAGTGTGTATGATATCACGGAGGCAAAGGACAGCACAAGATTCTCAAGGAACTGAAGGTAGTGATGGGATATGAGGCTAGAGAGAAAGCAGTGTTTCTTCACTAATGGCCAGGAAACCCCTCTTAACTGTTAGGTTTAATTGCCCTTCAATGGGAAACCAATGGTGGAATTTTAGCAAAGGAATAACTTGATTTAATTTTTTAGTGTTTGCTATCCTGCATGGTGGAAAAAGATTTAGCAAGTAGGGATGATTCTGAAGGAAAGAGTTCAGTTAGCAATTTCCTGCAATATTTCAGGTTCTTGATGCAGCATAAGAAAATGTCAGTTGAAACAGTCTCTGGTAGATGAATGATCACCAGGTGAATCGATAAAAGTACAGGTCATGATGATATTTCATGGCCATAACCACCTCATCACATTATCTGTCTAGTAGCAGTAATGCTGGAAAAAATATTCTTGGGTTCTTTAGCTTTTATTGAATTTAATGTTGCTACTTTGTAGCTTTAAAAATTATTCCCACCCAATACATACCTCTCTAGTGAAAAAGAAATTAAACCTAGAGAGAATATAAAAAATAAATTCTTAAAGAGAGATGACAGTATGGAGACATTAATGACATTGGCAATGCTTCAAAATTATAGGGGAGCAACCATACTATTTGCTCATTGTATAGATAGATTCAGATACTTTCTGTGGCAGCAAAATGATTTGGTAGCATGGCTCCTGTCCAAGGCAATTGTAATTCAGATTTCACTGATTTTCGATGAGCTAGATGCAGTAAGGATATTGGAAATTTTAGATGGTCAATTTTCTTTTATCAGTGAAAAGAAAATCTTCCTGGATATGATAGATGATGGCATTTCTAACAGAATGACAAGGTTTTATTTATTTGTTTGCTTGAATAATGTTTTTCCTCATATTTATCTTCTAACATATCTTTTGTTTATTTCCAATGTGAAATGTATATGTAAACTAGGAATTAATGAATCTATTGATTATCTTCATTTTCCACTCTAGGATTTCATATTTATGAGAAGCAAGCAAATATCAAAACAGCAACTTATTACAAGGTATTTACTTTGAAAGAGAATCAAAGGTCATTTTCAAAATGAAGAATTTTAAGTATTAAAATGTCCTAAATAGAGAATAAATTAAGTCCTTTTTGCCTCATTACTAAGGTAGGAAGGGGCAGTGGTGTACTTTAGATGCTTTTTTTTTTTGAGGAAGGTTTAAAAACAAGGTATTTGTGTTGCTGAAATGAAATAAAAACTTTAGCCAACCAGAATATAAAATAAGTTTAACAGAATACTCCAACATATCAATGAACCAAGCCTTTGTTGGAATATTTTAATACATATGACAGATGCAGTTCCAAGACTTTGAACTGTTGTTTGTTTTATCCTAGGTAAAATCTTCCAGCCCCGCTATGAGGAAGTGGAACACTGGAGTAGCCTTAAGCCATGAATGAGAATGTGGGGCCCAGGGAGATGATGATGAGAATAAGGTTAAATATCTATGATCGCACAACCAATCACTCGATTCCTGTTTCTGACTCCAATCTCATGTTCATAACCTAACTGCACATATATTTGTATAACTTACAAATATACTTGAAAGAGCAGAAGTTCAATATAATAGTTATGTACACAAACTTAAGAGGCCAACTGTCTTGCTTAGAGTCTCAGTCACAACACAGACAAGCTGTATAAACATCTGAAGCTCCATATGCATAAGATTAACTACTAGTTAAAAGAAGAACCATAAGGCACTGTGAAGACCGTGTGTGTGTGTGTGTGTGTGTGTGTGTGGTATTTAGAATAGTGCTCAGAAAGGGTTGGATATGGTTTTTATTGTATAAGTCACTAATGAAACATTTAAATGAAATTGTTCATTCACTTAGTCATTTAAGATTATTCTCCATTCCCTAGGAGGTGTCTTTAAGAACATAGGGCATAAGAACAAGTCACCTGGTTTCAAATTCTACTTCTGCTGCTTCATAGCTGCATGACAGAGGAGATACTGCTTGAATTCTCTGAATTCCAACACCCTCATCTCCCAAATAAAATGTTTTGTTTATATTATCTCCAAAGATCTGACTTTGTATTTAGTGATTCATTGGTAAACCCATTGGACTCTACAAACTATGCTAGAGATATGTACCCTACAGAGAAAAAATACAAATAAGAAGGATGGGGAAACATGAGATGACCTACATTCATTTCCATTGATACAGGAAGAATTTTTGTCTTTTTCCATATCTGGACCAAGTTAATTTTTCTTCTGTTTCTTTGAGTTCTCCAGAAAGAATTCTTTTCAAATTGAAAAATATAAGTAATTGTCCACATTTTACCTAGATGTGCATTGTCTCTCAGTAGTTCAGACAAATGAATTTATTTCTGAGATAGAAAAATCATTTTATAGCCACATCTCTAGTAGTATCCTCTCCACCATATTGGTTTGCTTGATACACCATAGCATACATGCACTGAATTGTTCCTTTATTTATGCAAAATATTTACAAAAATTTATAAATAATGTATAGACTTAATATCTGTGTTCTCTGTAACTTATAGTGTTGTTGTTTTTGTTGTTAGGTGCCATCAAGTTAGGTCTGACTCACAGTGACCCTATGTACAACAGAAGGAAACATTCTCCAACACTGTGTCCTGCCTGGCACTATGTCAGTGCTTCTCTCCTATCCATAGGGTTTTCAATGGTTGATTGTTTTGTGAGTAGATTGTCAGGTCCTTCTCCCTACCATGGCTGCATGCCTTGTATTCCCAGGCCATCTCCCATCCAAGGATTAACCAGGCTGACCCTGCTTAGCTTCTAAGATCAGGCGGGATCAGATGCTAGGGTGCTATGGCTGCAGATGTAGCTCAAATTGTTGTTGTTGTTACATGCTGTTGAGTCATGTCTGACTCTTAGCAACCCTCATAGGGTTTTCAATGGCTGGTTGTTTTGGGATTGCTTCAGGACTGGATTGCCCTGTTCTCCTCCCATTTTTTGCAGTGCTGGCTAAACCTCAGCCCCATAACTCATATTAGCATTCGTATTCTAAAAGCTTCTATTAAAAGCAATAGTACTCTTCTTAAGGAAGTCTTTCACAAAAGAATCATAATGCCCATTGAAGTGCAAGCAGTGGATATAGAACAATACTTAGCTTTGATGCTGAGCTACATTAAGGAAATTAGACATCAACCACATAAGATCATTTGAGGAATGCAGTAAGTTCCTATGCATGGTGACCCCTTTGGTAGAAGAATTGAAAGTCCTGCCATTATAGCCCTTTGGACTAAGAAACCGTCTCCTAAAAATGCTCAATTTACAATGATAGGCTGTATAAGGAATGTGATGCCTGGGCCATTAGCACCTCTGAATGGAAAAATAGATCAGACCGACAACTTAGAGGGGCAAACCTTTGAACAGAGCTGACAGCACTCTCCAGAAATGGAAAAGTCAGGGAAGATCAGAAAAGCTCAGGCATTGCAGATAACTACCTGAAGCACTGATATGATGGTACCTGAGGAGGACTGGCCCAGAAGGTGCACAAGGATGTAACAGTCAGGTGAAAACTAGCACAAAAGGCAGAACACTCATTTGATCAAGAAATATTTATTGAGTACATGCTTTGGGCCTGGTGTTTCAGAGGATCAAGTGAGAAACAGCTACAGTTCTTAACTCCAAAGACTGTATGGCTCTGGAGTGGAATGGAGTGAAGATGAGGTGGAAGAGACAAATAGGCAAGAATTTAAAAATGCATGTGTGTCTGCAGGTGTGCACAAGCACTAGTTAACATGAGATGTTAAAGGAGTACCAAGAGGGAATCATCTAATGTAGAAGACACAGAGAAGGCTTTCCAAAGAAGGACACACCTTAGCTGAGACTTGAAGCATGAACAGTAATTATGCAAATGAAGATGGGGGTTTGGGTAGCGCATATGAAGAAGAATTGCCTTCTAGGCAAGGACAGCAGCATAGACAAGGCCTAGACAGGAGAGGGGGTTTGTTGTGTCCTTTGGAATTTGAGATTGACTGGAACCTATAATGTGGGGGATGGGGCGATAGAGTGATCAGGACTGGCAATATGAAAATCTGTTTATTTAAAAACTATTTGATTGTAACATGAACTTCTGTTGTGCCTTGGGGATGGAAATGTGCACTAGGGTGGAGGCATGGCACGTATGTGTGTTTGTGAGTGTGTGTGTGTACATGCATATGTATATATACAGAGGATGGCAAAAAAGTATACACATTTTAAGTACTTAAAATGTAGTAGTGAATATATACCAATAACAAAAGATGAATACAACCTTCTGCAATTACAAGAGGTGCTTAAGTGATTATCATTGTGGTTCAATTCAACTTTGAAAAGTAATACATAGATAGAATCTATTAAAATGTGTATACTTTTTTTGCACCCCAGTATGGATAAAATCTTCTGAGGATTTTTCTTCCCTCTATTTTTCTATACATATATGGCCTTCCTCACAGCTTTCTCTAAAGAAAGTTTTACTTAACATTGTATGAGCTTTAAAAAAGATATTTTTAAAGGTCTTATGGAATGAACACTGTTCTGAAAATAAATTTTACCCACACCTGTGCTTTTTCCAGAGAACTCTCTCTTCTGGAGTGCTTAAGGCATCTTGGAAAAAACTTACTTCTTTGTTGTGTGAGAATTGTTGGAACTTATATACTCATTTTAATGATTCCTCATAATTCTAATAAATTAAAACCTATCTGTATTGAGTGTCTAGGAAGTTGGATGGCTTGTCTTGGTGTAAAAAACAAGATAAAAACAAATAGAGGGAAGATAAAGTGTCTTTCTTAGAAGAGTTTATGTTTTCATTATAGAAACAAAGCACATAAGTAGGATGGTACAAGAATAAAACAAAACAGCAAGGAACATCACAATACTGAAGACTCCTGAATAATCACAGTAAGTGGTGAGGCTGCAAAATTATATATGTATCATGATTTTTGTTGTTGTTAGGTACCATGGAGTCAGATCACATAGTGACCCTGTGTACAACAGAATGAAACACTACCCAACACTCTGCCAATGCACACAGTCTTTTATGTTTCAGCCCCTTTTTGCAGCCACTGTGTTTCTTCTCATTTTGGGTCATGCCACATCAGCAAAAGGAGGTTCCAGATGCGTTACTCCATTCCTGTCATTAAGGTCAATTCTACTTTGAGGAGGTAATGATTCCCCAGTCACTTCTTGAATGACTTCTAGCCTGGGGATGGGGGTGGGGAGCTCATTTTCCAGTACTATATCTGATAGTGCTTCTCTGCTATTTATAGGGTTTTCAGTGACTAATTGTTTCAGGACTGGGCTGTCCAGTCTTTCTCCCTACTCTGTCTTAGTCTGGAAGCTCAGCTGACACCTGCCCACCATAAGTGGCTCTGCTGGTATCTGAAATACTGGTGGCATAGCTTTCAGCATCACAGCAACATGCAAGCCCCCACAGCATGATAAGCTGACAGATACACTGGAGATCTAGAACATTTATTTATTTATTTATTTATTTATTTATTTATTTTTGTGGTACTCAGGGCTGAACGCAGGGCCTCACACTTCATGCTTTGCAAGTGCTATACCACAGAGCTGCACCCCCAGCCGCCATTTTGTTTTTTTACTTTTTGAGACAGGGTCTCTCTAAATTATGCAGAGTGCCTCTGGTCTCAAATTTGCAATCCTCTTGTCTCTGCCTCCTGAGTCACTAGGATTACAGATATGTGCCACTGTGCTCGGCTGGGGATATAGTTCTTAACTATTTAAAAATAAATATGTTCACATAAATATACTAAGGAAATGTACTGGCTCATATTTAGTATAGATTTATAGGCCATTTTTGCTTTTGTGATGAGACTATTTTATACTACCTTGAGGAGAAACACTATTGACTCATCAAGAAAAATAGTAAAGATATTAGCAGAATAGAATCAAGGGGTAAGTTGGGATGGCAGGGATAAATGAGGTGTGGCATTTAATCAAGTTCCACTTAGACAGGCAGTGGAGGAGGAAGGAGGAATAAGAATCAAGACTCCCTTGTTCCCAGGCTTAAGTTCTAAGCCACCTGCCTCATAGCACCTAAGTCAATTCAAGTTATGATGGTTTGTCCTTTAAAAAGGACTATGATTTTGCCCATTGAGACATGACAAAGAAAATATTCCACTGAACATTATGGGTTACAGCAGATGCCTGACTGTTAAGGACAGTGTAAAGTGTTAACACATTCAGCCTCTGAACTGATCTGACCTTGCAAAGTGGCTAAATGGTGTTTTCTTATCAAAGAAGTCATTATAGCAGACTTGTTGGTTTAATATCACTTTCTTTGAATTGAATTTGAGTTCTTTTAGCTTTTGCTATTTTATGTGTCTTAAAACTTTTAACCATTTTTTAACTATTGCATTTTTCTATATTTTGATAAGAAAAACCAAATCATTTGGTCAAATGATATTTTTTTGAGTATTCACTATGCATAAAGCATCATGTGAAGTGAAACATGCTCTTTTTCTCTTGAATTATCTAGGTAGCTGCAATAACAGATCTACATTCTAAAATATATTGAATAAGACTTTTAGGAAATATGTTATCCATTTATATAATTTTGAAGTACTGTTAGCATTTATAAAGACAATTTTTTCTAATTTATATTTAGTTTTGCTTTCTAATATTTCATCAAATCTTCATATAAAGGGACATCTTTTGAGAATTAATACAAATACATGTCTCCAGGACACTTCTATGTTCATTGCAGATAAGGAATGAAGATGGTCCCATTTCCCAGCTAAAAAGAACAAACATAAGGGACATATCTCAAGGAAATGTAGAGGAATGGACATAATATGAAAGGATGTGAAATTGTTGTTGTTATTGTTAGGTGCCATCGAGTCGGCATCCGACTCATAGCAACCCTCATAGGGTTTTCAATGACTGACTGTTTCGGGATTGCCTTGGGAGTGGGTTGCCAGGTCCTTCTCCCATTTTTGCGGTGCTGGGAATTGAACCTGGGACCGCAGAAACTGCAGCGCAGTGCTCTACCAACTGAGCTAAATCCCAGCCCCGATGTGAAATTAGTAGTGTAGATTTTATTGGCAGTTATGGTTGAGGTTAGCTGTGTCTTAATCCTCTGATAAAACAAAAATGGCATAGCATCCCTGTATGTGATGCAGATTTTAGTGTGTGTGTGTGTGTGTGTGTGTGTGTGTGTGTGTGTGTGTGTGTGTGTAATACTTCGGGATTGAACCCAGTGCTTCAAGCAAGCTTTGCAAATACTTTACCATGGAGCTGTACCTCTAGACCAGTTTTTCCTTTTTATTTTGAGACAGGATCTTGGGGAGTTACACAGGTTGCCTCTGGCCTCAAACTTGTGATCTTTCTGCCTCTCCCTTCCAAGTCACTAGGATTATAAGGGTGAGCCAAGGCATCTGGTCTCAGATCTTATTGTCTTATATCAGTGCTCTCCTTACCTCTTCCTTTGTTTATTTCTTTTCTCCTCCTACCTCTCCTTATCTCTCTGTATCTCCCTTTGACTCTTTCTTCCTTTATTCCTCCTTTTACCCTTTCTGTTTCCTTCCTTTATTTAAAAGAAGGCCACAGTGAAGGATAATTATTGAACTATGTCAGTAAAATGCTAGATAAAGAAAACAACACTTGCTTAAGTTCATTTTATCTTTACTAAATTACCTTCTCTTTGTAATCCCCAAAAGGACAGAAATGCTTTGAAAATATAGTTTGTGATACACATCCTAATGAGATCTGTAAAATAGCTTGTTACTATGACCAAGATATCCATCCTCAATTATTAAAGTAATTAAAAACCTTTTGATAAAGCCAAGAAAATAAATAGTTTCCTATCTTGCAGCTCCATGTAGGAATTCATTTATTCTTTTTTCAGCATGGGAAAAGGGAGTGCAATGACTCACTTTTGCAAGTGTGTTAACATTTTCTGGTGGGTTTATTTTAGATAAGAGCATGGGCTATTCTTTGTATTAAATTTTGGTCTTGGATATCAAGCAAAGGAATACCTAGATGCCTCTGGAAGGCAAAATTAAACAAAAAACTTGTAAGATACGTGAATAAAAAATTAACTCAAAAGCATTGTGCATTTTTTAATGATACTTTGCCTTATTGCAAAAGATTAACCAAAATTCATTAAAAATTTTAATAATAATTTTTTTTTATTTCTTGAAAGGAAAATATGCCTTTCCGGTTGTTTGTTTGTTTAAAACTAATATTAAAATTAGCTTGCAATTACTTTTCTGCTTCAGGAAAGAAATGACCAAACCAAGCTAAGTATGTAGTGAGCAAGAAAATAAGTCAGAACCAAATGTTTAGTGACTATAGAGTAGCTTTATTTAAAAAGGTAAGTTTTCATGTCATTTTATTACTTAAATGAAAATAATCCATGGAACTCTTACAAAAATGTGTTTTTAGTTTTATGTCTTTATGAAGTTTTTCAAAAATATTCACAAGTTACATTCTTACATTTGATCACATATCCCTATTTTTACTTGGAAAATATGGAGGCATTAATAAGTAAAATGGTAGTAAATTACAATGAATAAAAGCCTAAATGACTAGATAACACCCAAAGGTTTCAACAATGGATTTATTTAGATTTCTATGCAACAGGTCTCCACATGTCTGTCAGTTTGCCGTACTGGGGGGTTTGTGTGCTGCTATGAGGCTGGAACCTATGTTACCTGCATTACAGATACCAGCAGGGTCACCCATTTTAGAAAGGTTTCAGCTGAACTTCCAGACTAAGACAGTCAAGGGAGGAGGACCTGGCAGCCCACTCCTGAAACAATCAGCCATTGAAAACCCCTATGAATAGCAGAGAAGCACTGTCAGACATAGTGCTGGAAAATGAGTCCCCTAAATTGGAAGGCACTCAAAAGACTACTGGGGATGGATTGACACTGTGTCTGCCACAATGGTCTTAAACATAAACAAGATCATGCAGAACCGAGGAGGGTTTTGTTCTGCTGCACATAGGGTAGCTATGAGTCTGACCTGACTCAACACCACCTAACAACAACAATGCAATAGGTGTAAATATTAAGGTAGACAGTTTCAGTATAATGGAAGTAATCATCACTGTAAATGTTCTACACAAAATTGTTGTTATTGCTGTTAGGTGCCATAGAGTCAGTGTCTGACTCATAGCAACCCTATATACAACAGATGAAACGCTATTGTCCTGCTTTTCTGCTATTCATAGAGTTTTCAATGGCAGATTCTTTTTTTTTTTTTTTTTTTTTTTTTTTTGAGAGTGGGTTACCAGGTTCTTCTCCCAAGCCTATAGCACCTGGTGTTCCCAGGAGGTCTACCACCCAAGTACTAATCAGGTCTGACCTTTTTAGCTTCTGAGATCTGACAGGATCAGACACCACAGTGGTATGGCTATAGGCCATAAATTAGCAAAATACAAAAAACAAATGTAGGCTAGTTTTAGGCAGGAAAACCCACATTCCATCCCTGGGAGTTTAATTGCCTCCCCTATACAAACATGACTGCTGTTTTGTCCAGCTGCACATAAATATCCTTCCTAATTGTTACTAGTTTGGATATCACCGAGTTCTATTTCACTGGGTTAGGAGACAAGACTTCTGATCAAAATGGCACTCTTCTTTTAGTCTGGTTTCAATTTTTTCCCTTCTTTCTTTTTCTTCCTTCCTTTCTTTTTCTTCAATACAGTGTTCTGCTAAGTTACTTCTGGCCTTGAACTCATGATCCTCCGTCTCAGTATCATAAATCCCTGTGATTACAGACATGCACCACAGCACCCAGATAGTCTGATTTCGATTTTAGCAGTCTAGCTTCTTGTAATCTGACAATAGTTTTCTGCAGCAAATCATTAATTTTTGAAGGACTAAACCTTAACATGAAGAATTTTCCCAAACTGATTTTTAGAAATGGTTGAGAAATGGACTGAGATCTCTGCTCTATTCTTTTTTTTTTTTTTTTTTTTTTTTTGGTACTGGGGGTTGAACTCAGGGCCTTGCGCTTGCATGCTCTGCAAGTGCTGGACCACTGAGCTGCATCCCCAGCCCTCTCCCCTTTTTTTTTAATTCTTGAGACAGGGTCTCGCTAAATTACACAGACTGCCTCTGGCCTGGAACTTGAGATCCTCCTGTCTCTGCCTCTCCAGCCACTGGGATTAGAGGCATGTGCCACTGCACATGGCTCTTCCCTATTCTTCAGAAAGAAAACCCACAGAGGACACTGAGGCCACAGGACTCAGACACATGGCCACAAGGGCAGGCCACTTTGACATCACAGGCAGTGTGACTCACAATAATGGCTTGGCTTTTGAGTTCTGGAAATTTGGGCTTGAATGCTCATTTGATCATTTATTATAGCAGTGTCTTTTATAACATTACTTAGATTCTGTAAGCTTCTTTCTTCTGCTATAAAATGAGACTGTCTAGCTCCTGAGCTTCATTATGAGAATTAAGTTACATGACACTTAAAGAGGGATGGCACCTGCACGTTATTTTGCAGGGGCTCCATTAATAGTTTCTACCTAAATTCAAAGTGGTTGTTGAATGATTCACTGATCATGAAAAAAAAAATAGTAACAGATGATGGCTTTTGACACCAAAAACATTCTACCATCCTTCAGTTAACAGTACAAACAGAACATTTCCAGGAGTCTCTAAGTATAGTGTATTTAGCTAAAAAGAGGGGAAAAAAGATCCTAACTGTCCCTCTCTGAGTCCTGCATGTCCACTCTCTGTGTGACCTCGAGATTGCTTCTAGGTCAATGCAAACATGAAAGAGAGCTGTGTACATCTGGTATTTTTAGGGGAAACCTAAAAGAGTTGGTTCAAATTTTCCTCTAATATGCTCCAAGCGACCACTTGGACATAGGCCTTCTCTAATTTGGAAAACACTTCATCGTCATAGCAAAATTGCCAGGGCAACTGAGCTCACAGAGTTTACCCTTGCTCATGTATATATCCCAGGATCCCTTGGGACTTAGAGTTATATCTACCTGTCAGCATTGCCATCTGCTTTTATTCCAGGTAACCAACAGACGGGACTTCAGAGTGTGACAAACTCCATGGTGGGAAGTGTCTGTGGTTCTGTAACATGCTTTGCAGACAAGACTGAGAGATGGAAGTAAGAATCAAATCTGATTCCACAATACCAGATGTCCCCACTGAAGGGTCTTTTGTAACCCAAAGGAGCCTCTTACAGCTTCCTTTTTTAGGTTGCCTGTCTTTGAATTTCATATATAAAATGGCAATATGCTGAAGCCAGATAAAATAATTCCATTCTCATATCATTTTGTGCTTGCTGCCCTATTTTTTGAATGCCATACTGGATTGTACAGAGGAATATAATTTCATTAAGATAATTTGTGTTAAATGTTGATTTGAATATATTTGTTTCAATATAATATTTTGTGCTTGCTATCCATATTAAATAGTCTTTCTAATATCCTATAACATGGCCCTGGGTCACTGATATCTGCAGAAGGGCCCCAAGGACACTGTGTCTATTGCACTGTTGATGTAAATTTAGTTTATTGCATCATTCCCTTCAATAGTAGATATCTTAATTCAAATCACTTGCTTATAATAAAGTGAAGATGCTGAAAAAATATCACAGTGGGAAATGCAAATACAAAAGTGTACACATAGATGTTGCTCCCAACTTAACACATTTGAAAAAGAACTAGAAAGCAGCTGATACAAACAAAGCTACTTTACAGGCACAAAAATATAAAAAAGCTGGTCCATTGTTCTTAAAAATATTCTTTGTCATTCTCCCTTACTCCAACACAAATAGTTCCCTGTAATTTTGCAAGTAGTTAGAGAATTCAAGGTGACTATGTCATGCCTTATAAATAAGGTGAGAGTCTCAGTTCTATAGAGAGATTATATAAAGCAAACAATCTAATTGTACCTTCATTTGCATAGAGGTACTTTAACTTGGTAAGTGGGTGTCTGCTTTGACTGAAAGCTCATGGTTATTTGAAGCCACTGCAATTAGTTACATAAGCATGTATTTAGGGGGAGGCCTTTCAAATGCATATTGCAATGTCAATGCTTTGTTAAAAATATCAATAATAACACACACCAAAAACAACCTTCCCTCAGAACCAGATCTGGCAGCTGCCTAGATCTCCTCAGAGCTGTTTATATGGAAATATTGAATGATGCTTCTAGGGAATGGAATGATATTCATGACTGGGTTGCTTAGATAGAAGAAATTAAGAACTCTTGATGTTGACTGGCAATGAAGTCCACTCTGCCCTCCAATGGCAATTTGAGCAAGGACCTTCTGCCCCTCCAGATGGAAAACAAGGAAGACCTCAAGGAAGACATGAGAAGAGTCTTGTATGCCATTGAAAATTGTTAAAACTCTCAAATGAAATATCTCTGGTAGTGACAGGAAGACTGGTTTGAAATACATGTGTTTATGTTATGTGTGAGGGCATGTTAGGATTTTATAATAATACTAACAGGAAGACGGATGAGTGGATTATAAAAGATACTCAGACAGAGAGGTCCCTAAAATAAGCAAGTGAGAATAAACAGAAGAGAAAATGAACTAGTAAAGGGATATTTAATAGATAAAACTTGATGACTGAATATTAGAAGGGTTGGACCAAATGGGAGAAGTAGAACAAGACTCCATTTTTGTTGCTTAGGAATTTGGTAGACAATAGTGGTACTCACTGAGCTGAAGAGTAGATTTACGTGGGACTAGGGAAACTGCAATTGAGCTCTATATATTGAGTTTTAGGTACCTGAAAAATATCAAGATGGAGATATTTACAAAGGAACAAAATTATGGATAGTTTGCTTAAGACAGAAACTAGAGATTGATGAAAGTCTTTGTTTAAACCAAATTTCAGCCAGGGTATCTATATCAGTGTACTGTGAGGAAGCATGTTGTTGCTATTAGCTGCCATTGAGTTGGATCTGACTCATACTGATCCTATGTACAACAGTACAAAACACTATCATACACTGTACCATGCACATGATCTTCTTCTGTTTAAGCGTATGTTGAAGCCACTGTATTGTTTCTGATTTTGGTCATGCCATATCAGCAAATGGAAATCCAAGGGGCTTTACTCAATTCTGTCATTGAGGTCAACTCTACTTTGAGGAGCCAACTCTTCCCCAGTCATTTCTTGAATTCCTTCCAATGTGGGGGTGGGAGGCTCATTTTGTGACACTATATTTGACAATGCTTCTCTGCTATTCATAGGGTTTTCAATGGCTAATTGTTTTGGAAGTGGGATGCTGGGTCCTTCTTCCTAGTCTGTCTTAGTCTGGAAGCTGAATTGAAACCTGTCCACCATGGGTGGCCCACTGGTATTTGAAATACTGGTGGCATAGCTTTCAGCATCACAGCAACATGCTACCCCCCACAGCACAACAAGCTGACAGACACATGGGGGAAAGGAATCATGTGCCTATAAAAATGTGAGGTGATGTATTTATGAAATTTGTTGGTCTGCTACAGAATCATGTGGCAGGCAATTCATAATTGTCTATTACCTAATTTCCTTTTGATATATGTAAAGGAAGCACTAGAAATAGTAAAGGTAAAGAAAAACAATTGTGTATAAAAAGTAGACAGGAAAGTAAGATGTGTTTTATAAGGAAAGTTAGGAGGTGTGAAGGATATATTTTTGTTAAGGTTTAAAGACAATAATTTTATCCCAAAGTAGAATAAATGAATGTTCTAGAATGAGGAACAGAAAAACTATAAGACAAACCTAATGAGTATGAGAAAGTAGTAGATGGTTTGTAGAAAAGGAGTAATGAAAAAGGAATTTTATGTGTGGTCACACTGACAAAGATTTGAATGAATACATTCATTTACAATATCACAAATATGTCAAATTAAAACCAGAATTTAATCTTCTCTCTATGAAAACAACAAAGTTTTCTTGAATTGTCTGTTATTAATAAGAAAATATAAATTGTTTTTTTTACCTTTTGAGTAGTCATCCTAGGAAATAAAGATTGTACATGATTTCAAAATAACTTTATATGCTCTGTGCTAAACTTTATTGTGCTCTTGATTACTTCTGAGAGCTTTAGTTTCACAGTGATCTGTGATCTTATTTGATGCATTGTTTAAATCTTCTGATTTTTTTGTGAAAACTTCCTCAAATCAAGTTATACTTGAAGTTGTTTTGACTTCAAACTAACTTTGAGATTTGTCAGATGAGGCCTAGAAAATCTCAAAGGATCTGTTTTTTTTTTCATGTTGTAAAAGGAGAGATAAAAGGAATTTTGTTCATTTGACATGCTAAATTCCATGGGAGATACTGTGAAAGAAGTAATGATTTTTAAACTTTCTTTTGTATTTGTATATGTTATCAACATACGTGTTCCAAAAATCATATGATATTCCTAGAAATTTGATATGTCCTGGCATAATTTTACAGTCATAATTCCAGTTATTTTAAACATTGTATTCCACAGAAACAAACAAGGTTTCTTAACAAATGAGCTCTCATCAAGTCTTTGCCTTTGACCATTTTAAGTCTTTTGGCACTGACAGTGACCTTTTTCTTTGTTTCTTCTCTGCAGGTATTTGCAATCAACTCTAGACCAAATGCTTTATCTTCGAAGAAATTCTTGGAAAAGACTGGCAGATAATATGAAATGCAAACCTCTGATAACTTTGAGACCATTTCTCTGGAGCAATGAAAATTTCCAGAACTAATGGAAAAACTGGTACATTCATAAAATTATAGCCCAAATTCAAGCAAAATGATAATTAATTACATGGGACTAAATTAACTGATGATTATAATTTATATGCCTTCACTGCTCAACTCAAAGTTTGTTGGGTCTTTAATATTTTATCTTCCAGACTTAAAGAAACCTTTTCTTCTACACTACCTATAGCTTGTGGCACCAGCAGCCATACTGCTGTGGTGTCTGATCCCATCAGATCTCAGAAGCTAAGCAAGGTTGGACCTGGTTAGTACTTGGATGGGAGACCTCCTTGGAACAGTAGGTGCTGTAGGCTTTGGAGAAGGACCCAGCAATTCACTTCCAAAACAAAAATCTGCTACTGAAAGCCTTATGAATTGCAGAGAAGCAGTAGCAATACTGTTTCACTTGTTGGACGTAGGGTCACTATGAGTCGGATACTGACTCGACCACACCTAACAACAGCAACATAACTTATGGCCATTTGGCAAAGAATGTTTGTGGACAACTACTTTTTCTTGTTACCACATCTCCCCAGAATTCAGAAACTCTTATTGGGTTCTTATTTTGATAGCAATACAGTTTTGTAAATAAATTCAATAATAGTCTCTCATCTTTAGTATAGGTTATAATTGGAAGCTTTGGTTATAATACCAAGGCTATACTGAAATGTCGGGGCTAGGGTTTAGCTCAGTTGGTATAGTGCTGCTCTGCAGTCTTTGAAGTGCTACTTTCCATCCCCAGCACCACAAAAATGGGACAAAAATATAGCAATCCACCACCAAAGCAATCTGGAAACAGCCATTGAAAACCCTATGAGGGTCATTATAAGTTGGACCTGACTCAATAGCACCTAACAACTGGAATGTCATATTTGAAAAACAGTGCATACAACCAAGTATGATATAATTTAAATAAACTAACATTTATTTTATGGAGTAAATCCTTGAAAAGACCATTGAAAACACTCGCCTGGTATTTGCCTTATAGGGTTCCAATCATTATGAGTATGTACAGAAGATCATTTGCTGGCAGGTCTAGGAAATTAAGAATGTCTTGTAGAGCTTGTTATTGTTGTTAGGTGCTGTCTAGTCATCGTATCCTACTCATAGCAACCCTCATAGGGGTTTTAATGGCTGATTGTTCTGGGATTGCCTCGGAAGTGGATTGCCATGTCCTTCTCCCATTTTGGCAGTGCTGGGAATCAAACTCAGGACCTCAGAAACTGCAGAGCAGTGCTCTACTGACTGAGCTAAATCTCAGCCCCTTGTAGAGCTTAAGAAGAAAAAATCTGCCCAAATATGTAGGAAGTCTGGTGGTAAATTCCCAGCTTTGCTATTTAGTCTCAAAAGGCTTTTAAAAGTCTGTTTGGAGATCCGTTAAGAAAAGTTTCATTATTGCACAGAAGAATAGGCCTGTAATCCCAGTTACTCAGGAGGCTGAGGCAGGAGGATTATGAGTTTGAGGGCAGAGGTAGCCTGTGTAATTTAGCAAGACCTTATCTCAAAATAAAATAAAAAATAAAAAAATAAGAAATGGGCGAGGAGTGCAGCCCAGTGGTAGAGCATAAAACTCACCAGCACACATGGTGACACCATCAAAGACAGTCAAATTGCAAGTCAGAAAACTTCTCAGATCATCATGTACATTCCTACTCTTCCATCTGATAATGATGCTTCAAGCCTAACGAGCATGTGGACATCTTAACAGATCACACTCTGGACTCAGAAATTATTAATCCTTGGTTTTATTTTCATAGAAATTCTCTTTATTCAATGTCAGATGGCTTGCACCATCCAGCATATATCTGCTACTACCAAGTCCTAACAGATGACTGATACAGCTTATCCTTAATGAAAAAAAGAGTAACTAAATGAGAAAATGCTCTGACACAGAGTTTTTTGCTTCAATAAATTTCAGACAAATCTTGAACCTTCTTTTAGGCCCATCTGTGCATGTCCTTGTAAATTCCAGTTTTAGTAGGAAAGCTGCTAAGAAAATTTACAAGAATCTTCCACTTGTTGTTGTTGTTAGGTGCCGTCGAGTCAAGTCCGACTCATAGCGACCCTATGTACGGCAGATCGAAACACTTGCCAATTCTGTGCCAGGCAAACAATCTTATTTATGTTTAAGCCCATTGTTGCAGACACTGTGTCAATCCACCTGGTGGAGGGTTCTCCTCTTTTGCGTTGACCTGCCACTCTTCCAAACATGATGTCCTTCTCCAGGGATTGTTCTCTCCTGACTACATGTCCGAAATATGTAAGACGCAGTTTGGCCATTCTTGCTTCCAGGGAGCACTCTGGTTGCACTTCTTCTAGGACAGATTTGTTGGTTCTTTTGGCAGTCCATGGTATATTCAATAGACGTCTCCAGCACCACAATTCAAAAACATCAATTCTTTTTCTGTCTCTCTTGTTCAATGTCCAGCTTTCACAACCATATGATGCCACTGAAAATACCATGGCATGAGTCAGACACACCTTCGTCTTCAATGTGACATCGTTGCTTTTCAATACTCTAAAGAGATCTTTTGCCACAGCTTTTCCTAGAGCAATGCGTCTTTTGATTTCTTGACTGCTGCTTCCATGGGTGTTGATTATAGAGCCAAGCAAAGTAAAATCTTGGACAACCTCAATCTTTTCTCCATTTAATGTGAAGTTGCATGCTGACCCAGTCGTAAGGATTTTTGTTTTGTTGATGTTTAGTCATAACCCATATTGAAGGCTATGATCTTTGATCTTCATCAGTAAATGTTTTAAATCCTCTTCATTTTCAGCAAGCAAAGT